>JABMCL010003485.1:1090000-1097881 GCA_018857735.1 Alviniconcha marisindica | reverse complement strand
AATAATTTCATTTTCCTAACCTTTTCACGGGGAACAACATAAAACAGACTGAAATGAATTGATATCGTATGAAATTGCCAAGACGAACAATGAAATGATGGCAATCATTTTGACGTCATTACCATATTAAAAATCTGACGTCAATATTACGGAAAGAAGGAACAAAATGGCTCTAGGAAGTTACTGATGGTAAGAATGACAAAACTGAAAAGAATTACTGCGAATATGTACACAAGAGAACATGAGACGGGACCTGTGTCTTTTTGTCTTTTTTTTCTTCTCTCCCCTTTTTCCCCGCCTTCTTTTTGACTGGGGACTTCTGTACAAGAGAACTGAAACACACACACACACACACACACACACACACACACACACACACACACACACGTTCCGTGCACAGGCCACACAACAATGTCACTGATTTAGTGTCGAAGCCCGTCTCCGCCCTTTTCCTGTATCCACTCGGATCCAGCTTTAGCGGCTCTTGTGGTCATGAAACAGCGCCACGCCACATTCTCAAATTAAATCTTCGTGGTACGAAGCACTGATAGTGATACACACGAACACCAAAGTTCCGTCCATGGTCTGTCATCCGTCTGGCCCATATGGACGTAGGTATGCTGCTATAACAATCGGAGTTATGGAGCTCCGAGAATCTCATTTCCAGGCCCTGGCAGTCCCATTCAACTGTACTATTCCTTTACCGCCAGCTTCCGTCCCCCTGACCTCCACGCTCTTTGCTTCTGTTTTCACAGTTAACCGCACACACGCATCAGCACGCTTCAAACCTCGGGGCGCCTTGCGTGCAGTCTCCAGCAAATGTGTCTTGAAACTCATCCTGAAATGCTAGCTGCAGAATGTTTCCAAGCAAGCCGTGTTTTCACCCTGGAAACTTGCTTGTTCGTTGGATCTGTCTAACGCTGAGTTGTCTCCCGATAGGTACTAGCGGGGACCGGAGGGGGGTGAAGAGTGAACTAAAGCTAACACTACACCCCCACCAAAATGATTTCTGCATTAAGATGGGCTGCGAAGAGGGCCATTTAAACGTTCCATTCATTATTTGTGAGGGACAAAGTCACAAGACAGTGTCCATAATAATAATAATTGGGAACTTCTAGAGCGCTTTCGGAATCTCAAAGCATTTTACAACTCAAAGCAAAACATACAATGCACAAATACCCATAATTATACAAATCAAGCGTACAAAACATACGAAAATTAACAAACATCTTCATACAAAATCACAGCTATATAAAATAAATCACAACCTTTGAAGACAATGGACGTGGTCCGCTGTCCAACCTATCGCCTTACCGCTAGGCCGAACCGGCTCGCCCTGAAAATGTGAACGTGCGCGGAGCTCTTACAGAAGATAGTTAACCTCAAACGGCAGCCTCCCTCGTCTCTTTGGGTCACTTAATTAGTCGATGGTTCTCACTTGTCCTCCCCTTTCTCATAATCCCTTTGGGAAACAGGAAACTGTCGTCTGCACTGGTTAACAACGAATAAAAATGGTAACTATTGGAAGAGGTTTCTTTTTTTCTCTCACTCTCTTTTTTTTCCTCTGGGATAGTTGGAGTGTATATTCCAGCGGACAATGGGCTAGTTGGAATGTATATTCAAGCGGACAAAGCTCAAGTCCTTGTGGGGACATTCTGGGCCAGTTAGAGTGTATATTCCAGCGGACAATGGGCTAGTTGCAATGTATATTCCAGCGGACAAAGCTGAAGTCTCTGTGGGGGCATTCTGGGCCAGTTGCAGTCTAAAATCCAGCGGACAACGTTGAAGTCCTTGGAGCAGCGTTGTGGATTGGTAGCGAGCTAAAGTCCAGTGAACATCCTTCAAGACCTTCTGACAGCATTTTGTGCCTGCAGCAGTCTAAAGTAGGCTCCCTCACGGGCAACGAGCTGTGAGTGTGTTCCCATCTCCTCCACGCGGCCCTCGTTGATGACGGCGATGCGGTCAGCCGTCTGGATGGTGGTCAGCCGGTGAGCGATGACGATGCACGTGCGTCCCTCGCGAGCCTTGTCCAGCGCTTCCTGCACGATCTGCACGTAGATGCAGGTGTGTTAGAGACAGGAATGCTGCTGTGTGAGCAAGGAGAGGCCTGGAAAGGCGGGAGACTGATATTCCGGGACAAAAGGATGTACAATTTCATCAGACACTTTGGTGAGCATCCCGGAACAACAGCAATACCAGTAGGCTAGGTCACAAATGGCTACAGAGAAATAGGCTAGGTCACAAATGGCTACAGAGAAATAGGCTAGGTCACGAGTGGCAACAGAGAAATAGACTAGGTCACAAGTGGCAACAGAGAAATAGGCTAGGTCACAAGTGGCAACAGAGAAATAGGCTAGGTCACAAGTGGCAACAGAGAAATAGGCTAGGTCACAAGTGGCTCCTGAAAAATAGGCTAGGTCACAAGTGGCTACTGAGAAATAGACTAGATCACAAGTGGCTACTGAGAAATAGGCTAGTTCACAAGTGGCCCGGCTTCATGACCTCACCCGCTCGTTTTCCGTGTCCAGTGCAGAGGTGGCCTCGTCCAGCAGCAGGACCTTGGGCTGTCGGACCAGCGCGCGGGCAATGGCGATCCGCTGCTTCTGTCCGCCACTCAGCTGTGTTCCGTTGACTCCCACGTTGGTGTCGTAACCCTGCGGGAAAACCCGCTTTTCGTCAGTCAAGGAAGGAAGGAAGGAATAGGAAAACGATAACTAAGCTTACAGAGAAGTAAAAGCGCAACGCTTTGTTCTTTGAGAAAAATGAAAGAAACAGTGAAATCATTAGAGAGAGACGGGGGCGTGGGGAAGAAGAGGGAGACGGGGTGGGGGGTAGGGGGCAGACAGACAGACAGACCGGCAAACACAGAGGAAAAGAAGAGAGAAACACACACACACACACACACACACACACACACACACACACACACACACACACACACACACACACACACAATACACACATACATTCTAAACACTCTCTCTCACACACACACATACACACACACACACACACACACACACACACACACACACACACACACACACACACACACACACACACACACACACACACACACACACACTCACACACCCACACCCACACTCACACACACACAATTCTAAACACTCCACACACACCACACACACACACACACACACACACACACACACATATGCACACACATATGCACACACATTCACACACACACACATACACGCGCGCGCGCATTTGTAAGCGATGATGGAGGTTGTGGATATGGAGGCACGGAATTACTCGCACAACTTTAGCACGAATCTCACTTGGGGTTGACCATCACTACATTAAGCCCTAGCTGTCTTCCATAATACCATCATGGACCTCGGTGGACAGATGAACTGTGGATGGATACCAAACACATCATTGCCGCCTATATTCCCGGCAAGGGTCTCACAAGGGTAGGACCATCAGTACAAAGAGAACCGTCTTCCACAACATCACCTTACAGATGCATAGTGAGTGGCTACAGTGACGAAGAAAGGCCGATCACCACCGCGGCACGGGGTTTACCTGAGGCAGGCCGTCAATGAAGTTGTGGATGTTGGCGACTCGAGCGGCGGCGATGACCTCATGCATGGGGACCTGTCGGCTGTTGTCGCCATAGGCGATGTTGGCGGCGATGCTGTCGTCGAAGAGGGTGGGCTCCTGGGAGACGATTCCCAGCTGTTGACGGAACCAGCGGAGATTTAAGGTCTTCAGGTCGTGGCCGTTGATCATCTGTTGGGCGTCGTAACGAACAAACTTGTTAGAAAGGCTGGTTGGCCTCAAACGCCTGTGGCGTCATTTGATCATGAAAATGAACCCGTTTGGCGAAACAACGGGCGGAAAGGAGCTGTGTATATTACATTTGACCAAAACGTCTTATTATTTACTTATTTGTGTACTTTTATTTTATTTGTGTACTTTTATAAGCTCCCATGTGAAGAAAACCCCTTCTGTCTGTCTGTCTGTCTGTCTGTCTGTCTGTCTGTCTGTCTGTCTGTCTGTCTGTCTGTCTGTCTCTCTCTCTCTCTCTCTCTCTCTCTCTCTCTCTCTCTCTCTCTCTCTCTCTCTCTCTCAGTCTGTCTGTCTGTCTGTCTCTCTCTCTCTCTCGCTGTCTGTCTGTCTGTCTGTCTCCCTCTCTCTCTCTCGCTGTCTGTCTGTCTGTCTGTCTGTCTGTCTGTCTGTCTGTCTGTCTCTCTCTGTCTCTCTCTCTCTCTCTCTCTCTCTTCTCTCTCTCTCTCTCTCTCTCTCTCTCTCTCTCACACACACACACACACACACACACACACACACACACACGAGAAGAAAGAAGACTGACCACTGCTCCGGAATCCGTGTCGTAGAACCTCTGCAGCAGCTGCAGCACTGTGGACTTGCCGCATCCGCTTGCGCCGACCAGCGCCAGAGTTTGTCCCGGTTCCACTTCCACGGCCAGTCCGTCCAACACCCGCACCGTGTCCCTGCTCGGGTAGTGGAACACCACCTCGTGCACCGCCACCCGACCACTGTAGTCCTCCTGTCATCCAGCATAAACATTATGTTGTGTTACAGCAGTCGGCCAACGCAAGCCACCCAACACCTTGGCGATATACATGTATGGTTTATTGTAGTGGCAGAGGTTGTAATTATAGTCTTTGATAGCAGTCGGTCGGCAAATATACATTACTCAAGACATGTATGGATTATGTGATGCAGTGTTAGTCGGCTCAGTACCCGGACTGCCCCCGTGCATAGTCGGGTAGTGGAGCAGCTGGTGCACCCCCAACCTCCTCACCCCATGCCCCCCCACCCCCTCCCCCAAGTACCACCTTGCAGCCCTCCTAGATCCTGTCACCCGAACACACACACACACACACACACACACACACACACACACACACACACACACACACACACACACACACACACACAGCTGGCTAGTCTGTTTACGGCAAATACCAACTAAGCCCGGCAACAAAGCAACTCGAAGTCTGCGGACCCACCAGCTGTTTCCCATCCGTCTGGTCCACGTCGATCTTGGGTTGCTTGTCGATGATGGCGAACAGCCTGCCAGCCGCCATCTTGGCCTTGGTGTAGTCAACGCCGAACGAAGAGCCGCGACCCACTGCGTTGCCGGCAACAATTATCGCTACATACACTCTGCAAAACAAAGCATCAAACATCTGAAACAGAACGACGCCCAGAGCGCTCGTGCACAATCAACACACAAGGGAGATAATTAGCGCTCGAAATACGTCACACAAGTACAGCAACAAAGACCTGAGTCGCCTTCGGTAACTCTCACCTGGCATGCGTGTAAACACAAAGTACATAACTCCACCAGATGTACATCCTCAAAAAGTGGATAGTAAAAGTAAACATGGTGCTTAACGTCCACAGAAACCATAAGGCTTACTGGGGACGGCAAAAGTGAATGCTCCCAAGTGGCATTTATACCCTACATCCCAGGGCAACTCAGCGACACAGGTGTGCACAGGCATCAGACAGAGCCAATTTTTATTCCAGCCCGGACATAGTCCTTATATCTCGAAACTGATTCAACATATAGACACAAATACATACATTTACAGGTTAGCCTCAGAGTGAATTGTCACAAATCTGAAACAGAACGAGGTCCAGAGCGCTCGTGCAGAATCAACAAACAGGGGAATTAATTAGCGTCGAGATCTAAGGACTATGTCAGGTCAGGGAATAAAAACTGGTTCCGTCTTATGCTTGTCCACACCTGTGTCGCTGAGTGTGTCTGAAATATAGGCTATACCTATATGCCACTGGGGGCATCCTTTTTGGACGATGTACCTCTGGTGGAGTTTATGTACATTGTATTTACACGCATGCCAGGTGAGATTTACCGTAGGCGATTCAGGTCTTTGTGTTGTACTTGTGTTACGTATTTCGAGCGCTAATTAATTACCCTGTTTGTTGATTCTGCACGAGCGCTCAGGGACTCGTTCTGTTTCAGATTTGTGACAATTCACTCTGAGGCTAACCTGTAAATGTGTGTATTTGTGTTTATATATTGAATCAGTTTCGAGATCTAAGGACCATGTCCGGTCTTGAATAAAAAAACTGGTTCTGTCTTATGCCTGTGCACAACTGTGTCGCCGAGTGTGCCTGAAATGTACGGTATATATGCCACCGGGGGGCATCCTTTTTTTGGAGGATGTACCTCCGGTGGAGTTTATGCATCTTACATTTACACGCGTGCCAGGTGAGAGTTACCGTAGGCGATTCAGGTCTTTGTTGTTGTACTTGTGTGACGTCCTTCGAGCGCTAATTAACTCCCCTGTTTCTTGATAAAGCATCAAACAGCAAACCTGTCATATAGTATAACATTATGCTATATATAATATTATGCTATTCACACTTCGGCCCAAGCCGGCGAAGTCAGTCGACCTTGAGAATGATGACAGCATTTCCGTCCAAAAGGTACCTACCTATGACAGTACATTGAGGGAGCTGTTAATCTGAGACACTTCTTTCACTGCAGTGCCCACGTCCTCAAGACAGACTAGACCACACGTTTCATCAAGACAGTTTGGGGGACTTGGCAGCTTTAAGACTAGACCACACGTTTCATCAAGACAGTTTGGGGGACTTGGCAGCTTTAAGACTAGACCACACGTTTCATCAAGACAGTTAGAGGGACTTGGCAGCTTTAAGACTAGACCACACGTTTCATCAAGACAGTTTGGGGGACTTGGCAGCTTTAAGACTAGACCACACGTTTCATCAAGACAGTTTGAGGGACTTGGCAGCTTTAAGACTAGACCACACGTTTCATCAAGACAGTTTGGGGGACTTGGCAGCTTTAAGATGTGCAGACATTTTGTGGTTTTGAATGAGAGGCAACTGTGATCAGCTGGGGACTAACTCACACTACAATATGATCAGATAGGAAAAATGTGCAATCGCAATAAAAGCTAAATGTTTTGATATATATATATATATATATATATATATATATATATATATATATATATATATATATTTGCTGTTTTATTTTACAATTGCCACTACTATAAATCATGGCAAAAGAACTCAGACGAAACACTTAGAAAACAGTAAGAAAAATACACGTATTCAAAGAACAGTCTATTCGTGGTGGAGATGCACGGGACTGCGGGTGCTGTTCCAGGGAGTGTTGACACTTACCTAATGCTACAATAAAACAAGAAGGACTGCTACCGTTCAGCATTCTTCCAAGTATTGGACACAAAAACGACGTACTCAACCAATACCAGATAAGTGTTTTAATTAGCTCCACATTTCATTGCTCGCCGTTTAACTGTTGTCTATGTGTCGTTTTGTAGCTTGATAAAGGGGATTACCCCGAGAGTTTCGCATGTTGTGTTTTGTCCTAGTAAATAGCGTTCTTTTGAAACTTGTATGTGTTTCAAGAAAACGAGTGTTTTAGCAAGAACCCTCCTACCTGAAGACGTTATAGAACTCCATCTCTCCACTCGCCACCAGATGAGAGCCGTAGGCGACGGCAGCAGCCATGATGAAGTTGTGGATGCTGATGGTGATGCCATTAGTGATTCCGAGCAGTTGTGACGTTTTGGCGGCAGACCTGCGGAAAGGGAACGATTCCTTCAACTCTAACTCCAATAGGACTACGGCATGTACAGTGCCCTTGCTGAAGCCAGCCCCCTAATTGGTCTGCAGTGTCCTTTTTTGCTGCCACCAGTTCCATTCAGTGCAGTCAAGCCTCCATGTTAAACCCAGACACCCTGTAGTCAAGTCTCTTTGCTATCCCCAGCTCCACTGTAGTAATGTCTCGTTGCTATCCCCAGCTCCATTGTAGTAATGTCTGTTTGCTATCCCCAGTTTCGCTGCAGTAATGTCTTTTGCTATCCC
>JABMCL010003485.1:1040000-1085000 GCA_018857735.1 Alviniconcha marisindica | reverse complement strand
TGAATTTTTCAAACTGCTGGACCTGCCCAGGGGTCTGGCGCAGCAGGCCGGGACTGCAGAATACGGAGAAACTGGCTCAGAGCCAGAATGTTGCTCTCCACAGCCACGCATGGTCACTATAATTATACCTGGATGGGCGACCGTCACCTATGGCTTTGGGGCCGCACCGAGATTGCTCGAGAGTAAACATTTTATGCAGACTCACAAAAGTCCTTCGGATGAGACTTTAAACCGAGGTCCCCCCCGTGTGCGTATATATAGATATAAGTATGTGGCGGGGTGCGTGCTGGAGTGCCTGTGTGTGTGTGTGTGTGTGTGTGTGTGTGTGTGTGTGTGTGTGTGGTGCGTGCGTGCGTGCGTGCGTGCGTGTGTGCGTGTGTGTGTGTGTGTGTGTGTGTGTGTGTGTGTGTGTGTGCGTGCGTGCGTGCGTGCGTGCGTGCGTGCGTGCGTGCGTGCGTGCGTGTGTGTGTGTGTGTGTGTGTGTGTGCATAGTTGTGTGTGCTTTTACTGACTGTTTAGATGTTACGTATGGTCGCTCTTGTATTTGTTTTCTTTATTTTTTATTTTGTACCAGCAAAATTAATAACAATTAAGTCTAAGTTTTGCCGCCTCACCTGCTTTATCATGGAGCGAAATGTGAGGCTTCGTATCCGAGCAGTGAGTTCAGTACTAGCTTTGCCAAAACAGTAGCCCTGCAATACATCAGCACAGTAGCTTTTTTAATTTCGCCTTTGAATGCCGTCTGCTTCCTCTCCGGCTTTGTCCAGAGTAGTTTCCCCTAACCGCACGCACGTGTTGTGTGTTCGAGGTGACAGGGTAGCGGTTGGGGGAGGGGGGATTGGTGTAGGCCCATTCCCATGTCAGCTGAGTCCAGGCGGGATGCTTTTGGTGCGTAGGATCTTGGTTGCGTCACGGTCATGACTGGAGTAAAACAGGGTGATAGTGGCCAGCGGAGAAAGCCGGCCGGGTTAATTAATTAATTTGTTGGGGATAATTCTTATAATTGCGTTTATTAGGAAAGTTGCTTTTAAGAGGGGGTCCTCGGGAAGTGGCAATTTTATGTGATATACACAGCTTGATGCCAGGGGGATTTTCATGTTTTTATCTATGAATGACTTCATACCAGGATGTTTATTTGCTGTTGTAATTTAATGTTTTATGATTGGAGTGAATGTGTGATGAGTGTACTTGGCACCACAAAACATTTCTTGTGCAATCAGTGTATTGACACTTGGCAATAAAATTATATTGTATTTTATTGTATTTTGTCTTTGCTGTTTAATGCTTTCTGCCTCTCCCTCTTCCCCCCCCCCCATTCCCCTCTGAAAGAAAGTTATTGTTGCCTGGCGTTGAGAGCAAACAGAAACAAGAGGATCCAAGTTAATTCTCAGACGACTGACATTCAAAACAGGAAACAACTGATCGGCGAATAGTAGTAGTAGTAGTAGTAATTGGATTTTCATGTCCTGTCAACCACACAGGGTCACCTCAGGACAGTCAAACTCAGGTCATAAGCAAATACACATTTCTGAACTCTTCTCACATATTTATATCAACCCTCTGTCAAGTCAATCTACAAAACCAATCACTTCGCAAACATAAAACATACATATACAAGCATCAGACACAAATTTTCAAAGAGTTAGTCCCTTCAATATTACCCCTGTTAAAAGAGCAAATAAGACTAGGACATGGTGGTATCGGCGACCATTCCGTCTAATTTATTGATAACAGGTTAAAGAATTAAAAAAAAGAAAGAATGGCAGATACAATATAAAACAAAATAAATGTTATATAAGTGCATAATGGCAAATACCAGTACCATATGGCAGCAAGCTGCACATACCACCTAGCAACCATCATCTAACTGCTCAACAAGAGCCATACAAAAAAGCCTAACCGTTAACGAAAAATATTTGAGAGTTTTCTGGAGAGAAAAATGTCAGGAGAATAGACCATTAGCAGAAAAATGGCAAGACAGAAAGAGCAAGAGGACTAGGCAGAAAAAGAAGAAGAGAGAAGACAGAAAAAGGGAATCAAATGAGAGCCCTGAGATTCCAGACAGGAGGAAGACATCAGACATCCCCGGCCTCCCTTCGGGGGTGGTCGGCGAAACATCTGACATCCATGTGACCTTCAAACCGGACCACGATCATAAAACTGGCATGAACAAGCACAGTTAAAATTAAGCAGTTGGAAACAAGAACATACGTTTGTTTTTTAAGCCCGGACATACAGACAGACGGACAGACAGACAGACGGACACAGTGATTCCAGTACCCCCCTCCCCCAGCTCCCTTCCCTAACTCGTTATTGGGAGGTATAAAAACACGACTGAACAAAGTCAAACGAAATGCAAGCGCTGTGCAGTATCAAAACTACTGAGTTATCTACTGAGTTATTGTATATCAGCAACAAAAGACAACAACAGCAACACTTTTTTAAAGGAAGCCGACAAACCGAGCTCGTTCGGAGAATGGCGATAGCGACAGCAACGCCGACCATGTAGCCGGAGACAACTGCAGCAGCGTCCAGCTGTTCGTCTTTGTCTTGGATAGATAACACCTGCCAGAATCAGCATGCAAACGCATTAATGATAAGAATGATAAGTACAAACGAGGAATCATAGAACACACGTCGAACACGGCTTAGGAACCCAACAATCGGCGCAAGAGCCTTGAGGTGGACTTCAGTTCAAACGCACAAAAGGTTGAGAAGAACGCCGGTTTTAATGGGACGTACGCACAACACAAAACATCGGCAAACTTTGGCAGCAATCTCCTTTTTCAAGGCAACGGACTGACAGGTTTACGACGATAAATGAACAATGAAAATTGTCTCCTTACCCTGTTTCGGTTGTTGGTGCTCTCTCTCTCTCTCTCTCTCTCTCTCTCTCTCTCTCTCTCTTCTCTCTCTCTCTCTCTCTCTCTCTCTAGCTCTGTCTCCAGCTCCAGCTCCAACTCTATCTCTGTCTATAGCTCTAGCTCGATCTAAGGGTCTATCTCTATCTACAGCTCTATCCCTACCTGCATCACTAGCATCAGCTCTAGTTCTAGCTTTATCTCCATCTTTATCCGCATCTCTAGCACCAGCTCTAGTTCCAGCTTCATCTCAGCTCTAGTTCTAGCACCAGCTCTAGCTCGATCTACAGGTCTGTCTACAGCTCTATCTCTGCCTGCATCTCTAGCAACAGCTCTAGCTCTAGCACCAGCTCTAGCTCGATCTACAGGTCTGTCTCTATCTACAGCTCTATCTCTACCTGCATCTCTAGCACTAGTTCTAGTTCTAGCTTTATCTCCAGCTCTAGTTCTAGCACCAGATCTAGCTCGATCTATAGGTATATCTCTATCTACAGTTCTATCTCTACCTACATCTCTAGCACTAGTTCTAGCTCTAGCTCCCGCGCCAGCTCTAGCTCTGTGTGCAGCTCTATCTCTAGCACCAGCTCTAGCTCTGTGTGCAGCTCTGTCTCTAGCACCAGCTCTAGTTCTAGCTCTGTGTGCAGCTCTATCTCTAGCACTAGCTCTAGCTCTGTGTCCAGCTCTATCTCCAGCACCAGTTCTAGCTCTGTGTGCAGCTCTGTCTCTAGACCAGCTCTAGTTCTAGCTCTGTGTGCAGCTCTGTCTCTAGCACCAGTTCTAGTTCTAGCTCTGTGTGCAGCTCTGTCTCTAGCACTAGCTCTAGTTCTAGCTCTGTGTGCAGTTCTGTCTCTAGCACTAGCTCTAGTTCTAGTTCTGTGTGCAGCTCTATCTCTAGCACCTGCTCTAGTTCTAGCTCTGTGTGCAGCTCTATCTCTAGACCAGCTCTAATTCTAGCTCTGTGTGCAGCTCTGTCTCTAGCACCAGTTCTAATTCTAGCTCTGCGTCCAGCTCTGTCTCGAGCACCAGCTCTAGTTCTAGCTCTGTGTGCAGCTCTGTCTCTAGCACCAGCTCTAGTTCTAGCTCTGTGTGCAGCTCTGTCTCTAGCACCTGCTCTAGTTCTAGCTCTGTGTGCAGCTCTGTCTCTAGCACCTGCTCTAGTTCTAGCTCTGTGTGCAGCTCTATCTCTAGCACCAGCTCTAGTTCTAGCTCTGTGTGCAGCTCTGTCTCTAGCACCAGTTCTAGTTCTAGCTCTGTGTCCAGCTCTGTCTCTAGCACCAGCTCTAGTTCTAGCTCTGTGTGCAGCTCTGTCTCTAGCACCAGCTCTAGTTCTAGCTCTATGTGCAGCTCTATCTCTAGCACCTGCTCTAATTCTAGCTCTGTGTGCAGCTCTATCTCTAGCACCAGCTCTAGTTCTAGCTCTGTGTGCAGCTCTATCTCTAGCACCAGCTCTAGTTCTAGCTCTGTGTGCAGCTCTATCTCTAGCACCAGCTCTAGTTCTAGCATTGTGTCCAGCTCCATCTCTAGCACCAGCTCTAGTTCTAGCTCTGTGTGCAGCTCTATCTCTAGCCTCTAGCTCTATGTCCAACTCTATGTCCAGCACCAGCTCTAGTTTTAGCTCTGTGTCCAGCTCTATCTCTAGCACCAGCTCTAGCTCTATGTCCAGCTCTATCTCTAGCACCAGTTCTACTTTTAGCTCTGTGTCCAGCTCTATCTCTAGCACCAGCTCTAGCTCTATGTCCAGCTCTATCTCTAGCACCAGCTCTAGCTCTATGTCCAGCTCTATGTCCAGCACCAGCTGTAGCTGTAGCACGGCCACAGTGCTGACCCTGAGAAACTCGCTCAAGATGAAGGCAAAGTAGGGCTGCGACAGGCCGCTGATGACGGACATGACGGTCCCCGTCAGCACCACCAGCCACTCGGGAGAGTTCAGCTGCAGCAGCCGCTTGAAACTGGCCGGCTGCTCCTTCTCCTCCTGCACACACAACCGTCACACTCGTCGGCATCAGCATCGTCACTGTCACCGTCGTCATAGTCATGCTCGAAATGAGGTCATCATGCAAAAGTGAGTCCTGCAGTCATCTTCATCACAATAATTGTCGGTGTAATGCAAAGAGTTAAACATTTAGCGCTACTACAAAGAGGCTGCAGGGAGATAATTATCCCTTTAATGGAAAGCTTCCGGTCAAAAGGTTGCTGGGAATCTTGACACGCAGACTTGGTTTAGTTTTTTAATGTTCTCTGCTTTGTGGGTGTCTCCATGTTGCGGAAACTTCTTGCCTTAGTTTTTTTAATGTTCTCTGCTTTGTGAGTGTCTCCATGTTGCGGAAACTTCTTGGTTTAGTTTTTTAATGTTCTCTGCTTTGTGAGTGTCTCCATGTTGTGGAAACTTCTTGGTTTAGTTTTTTAATGTTCTCTGCTTTGTGAGTGTCTCCATGTTGCGGAAACTTCTTGGTTTAGTTTTTTAATGTTCTCTGCTTTGTGAGTGTCTCCATGTTGCGGAAACTTCTTGCTTTAGTTTTTTAATGTTCTCTGCTTTGTAAGTATCTCCATGTTGCGGAAACTTCTTGCTTTAGTTTTTTAATGTTCTCTGCTTTGTGAGTGTCTCCATGTTGCGGAAACTTCTGAGAGACAGGACGGAGCGTATATGGCCATTTAGTGTGGCCATAGAAACCCTCTTCAACTGAACTGAATTCAACTGAACTCCATGCGCACGCGCAGTGCGATATTTAGTACAGCATTCATCACTGAAGTCACCACCCGAGTCATCATTGCTGTCCTGGTGATGTTAGAAATGGCAATCAATGTGTCCACAGCTCGAGGGCCAGTGGTGTAATGGTTAACAATGACAATAATAACAACAATAACTATATACTTTATTAATCCCAGTGGGAAATTAAAGCTGTCGTTCGATCGCACAACGAAGAACATTTCTCAATAATTCTAAATCATGAACCACACGCACATACACACTCTTAGACATACGCCCCCTTTCTCTCAATCTGCATACACTAATACTTAGTTATAGCAAACCCAAAATTACCTGGAATAATGCTTTCTCTGTGTCAAACCAAAAGGTAAAAACTCTCAAATTAAATAAAAATCGTTAGGTTAGAGGGTCAGCTTAACAAGCCATCGGCTCGGGTTCAGGTCTGGTCCCTGCCAACACCTGATATACACAGGTACTGTCGCCACCCGATACAGGCAAGGACTGCCGCCACCCGATACAGGCAAGGACTGCCGCCACCCGATACAAGCAAGTACTGCTAGAAAGCAACCCACGAAGAAGAATATGACTGCCAGTATAGTGAGACGGCACAGAAAGCGTCCTGCACTACATGCCCGTAGTAATTCGTTTTCTTTGTATTATGTGTCATGTGACACTGATCTAAAGTCGTGCACACAGCGTGCGTCATTGCAAATCCGAAAGAGGAAGCTGTTGAATTTCTTTGCAAAAGACCGACATCCGCATTAATCATCGCTGAAGAAAGCTAGCAAACATCTGAAACACAACGGAGGGTGCAGAACCAAGAAACGAGGGAGTTAAGTATTTTTTGTTGTTGTGTTCATGTAATGTTTTCCAGGTGCAAATTAACTCCCTTGCAAACAAACCCTGTAATGATAAGATCTTTTAAAAAAAAAAATTTTTTTTTTTTTTTTTTTTGCATACAGTACGCGTCTGTATTTAGTAACTATATCCGTTCACAGTATTCACCTTCTCTTCCTTTTCTTTGTTATCCTTCTCCGCTTCGCCAGCAGACCCTTTCCTTTTCTTCCCTTTGAGTCGCAGACTGGTTCCAATCGCTACAGAGCCCGAGGCGGAGGTGGCTTTCAGGGCTACTTTGGGAGCGGCAGTCGGGTCTGTGGGGTCACCGTCCTCGTCCACGATGTCGTTTACTGTTATATATATATATATATAATGAGGGAGAGAGAGAGAGACAGACAGAGAGAGAGAGAGAGTATAACAAAGTCTAAGCAAGTACATATATATATATATATATATATATATATATATATATATATAGGTGTGTGTGCGTGTGTGTGTAACCGCCAAATTACGCCGGTTACGATCTTGTTTGTACCCCAAACCCATTTTATTCCTTCAGTACCCACACCCAATATTCCATATATACATGTGTTTGGTAAATGGTCTAGCTAGTCTTTATTCTTGCAGATTTTTGGAGATTTCCCTGACCACATGGTGTAGCCTGACTCTCTCTCTCTCTCTCTCTCTCTCTCTCTCTCTCTCTCTCTCTCTCTCTCTCTCTCTCGCTCGCTCGCTCTCTCTCTCATAAAATGAGAGAGAGAGAGAGAGAGAGAGAGAGAGAGAGAGAGAGAGAGAGAGAGAGAGAGGAGAGAGAGAGAGAGAGAGAGAAACCTGTTTCAGATGAGCTTTTGCAGTAATTGTGTATTACTTACCACCATCTTCTTCAGCTGCTCTCATCTGAAAGAAAAGAGTAAATGCTGTATGGATACAGTCACAATCCAGCGAATAAAATCCATTATCAACTTCAGTTATCTTCAAACGGTGTATAAGTGTGTGTGTGTGTGTGTGTGTGTGTGTGTGTGTGTGTGTGTGTGTGGTGCGTGCGTGCGTGCGTGCGTGCGTGCGTGCGTGCGTGCGTGTGTGGTGATGGTTGGGCGGGGGGGAGGGGGGGGGGGGTTGCGCGTTCATGCGTGAGCGTGTTTGTGGGTGGGGAGGGATCGCGCGCGGGTTGGAAGTTAGTTCCTAACGTATTTCTTTACATATAATTAATAGGGTTTCATTGTTCTCTCCGTACTGTACAGTTTGGTCGATCCTGTTATTTGCTATCATGCGCGTCGGGTTCACGAAGCAGGTTTAAGGCACTTTGTAAATCCTCCTTAAGGAAGTAAACATGATGTGTAAAGTCCACAGAAGCCATAAGGCTTATTAGGGACGGGGAGAAGGGGGAAAGGGGTATTGAGGTGGGGAAAGAGGGAGATTATATACCTATCGCTACACTGTCACCACCAGAATGATTCCTGCATTAAGGTGGGCAGCGATGGTAGCCATTTTAATGTTTCTTTAATTGTGAGGGACCAGGTCACAAGACAGTGTCCACAAACCACAACCTTTGAAGAGAAAGGCGAGCCGAAGCGGATCCGGACCAAGGTCCTTCCGTTTACCAGCCTACCACCTTACCGCTGGGCCAAACCGGCTCACAAGCCTCCTTTGACATCACCTGATGCTTCACAAGCTGAGAGTAGAGTCCGCCTAGCTGCATGAGTTCCTCGTGGACGCCCTCCTCTTGCTTCCTGCCCTGGCTTATGGACACGATCTTGTCGGCGTTGCGGATGGTGGACAGACGGTGAGCGATGACAATGGTGGTCCGGCCCTTTCCCGCCTGTTTCAGCCAATCAGCGATAAGGAAAGTGGTAAGAATCGGGATGTAGCTTAGCGGCAGGCATTTTGCAGCGTTAACTTTAACTTCTAACGGTTCTCTCTATCATTGCCACAGGTATCATTTTTGTCGCGGCAAAAGTTTTGTTTGTCGCGACAAAAGCATGCTTGCCGCGACAAAAAAATTTATTGTCGCGACAAAAGACAAAAGTAAGCTTGTCGCGACAAAACCTTTGTCGCGACAAAGGTATCCATGTCGCAACAAATATTTGTCACGGCAGAGAGATATCATTGGCGGGAGCTGCCACAAGTTTGATACTTGTTTCATCTCTCGCCAGTGACATCTCTCTGCCCGACACAGAGCCAGTATCAGCCACAAGGCTCGTGAATGGCGTGCAACAGGAATCTTTTTCTTAAGGATGACAATAAGAAGCGATTTGCATCGCTCCCATTTACCACGCAAGATGGGAGTCCAAGGCGCTTTACGGTAATACTAATAAGAAGCGCGCGCGCGCACGCACGCACGCACGCACGCACACACAAACACACACATACACACGCACTCGCATGCACACGCACATGCACATGCACATGCACACGCACATGCACACGCACGCACACGCACGCGCACACACACACACACACACACACACTCTCTCTCTCTCTCTCTCTCTCTCTCTCTCTCTCTCTCTCTCTCTCTCTCTCTCTCTCTCTCTCACACACACACAACACACCCACACACACACACACACACACACACATCTCATACACGCAGGATCACATGCACGCGCATAACACTAAAACATTCATACCGCCTAAATTAATGTCGTGAACTCGTTCGATGACACTCAACGGACATTGTATAGAAATGTTCGGTTGCTTTCTGGCACACTTAATTTAGCCATCACACCTACTTCCACTTGACTGTGCACCCATCCCTCTTTCACGTACCGTGCACCCACCCTCTCCAAAACATACTGACATACTCTCTTACATATAATACGCATTCCCCACCCCATTTGATGTATTAAAAGGGTGCCCTTTCCATCACCAGGCACACTACTGATGTCACACACTCCCAGCACATATTCCTTGCAAACTTACAAAGCCCTGCCTGTTGACTCACATCATTCTTCTTTCGTGCACATCTGCACTGAAACTGACCCAAATTCCAAGTAGGCTGACGACATCCTTCCTCCAACCACCGCCGTAACTAGTTACGCTGTAGGTCTCCGAAAACTGTCAACTAACGGACAGTTTTTCGTTGTGGTCAAATGGCAGTGTTTGTAAGAGACAACTGAAATTAGATCGGGCGTTTTTTGTTTGTTTGTTTGTTTTTGTTTTTATTACCGCCTACGTTGCTTACAGATAAGACCAAAATCATTTGTCTCGAGTCAGAACTCATTTTGTAACCGGGGCGGACGCGCCTCATGTTTACTCGCGTGCTTAGCGGCTATGTTAATTGCTTCCCCAGTCTTCTTAGTACCCAGACCTTTCAGAGGGCGCTGACAGCGTCAATAGACAGCTGCGGGGAGATATAGAGCGCCCCTTCAGTGGCGTAACCAGTTCTGGTAGGGATTGGAGGAAGGTGCCCGAAAGCGATGCTCGGAGGGTGGAACTGACCTTCTCCAGTGCTTGCTGCACCACAGCCTCGTTTTCGTGATCCAGTGCGGACGTTGCCTCGTCGAGCAGTAAGATCCGGGGATTTTTCACGAGCGCACGTGCTATGGCGATTCTTTGTTTCTGACCCCCGCTCAGCTGAGCCCCTCGTTCTCCCACCAGAGTGTCATAGCCCTGAAACCATTGTCATAGCCCTGAAACCATTGTCATAGCCCTGAAACCATTGTGTCATAGCCCTGAAACCATTGTGCACACCTTCCCAGCCCCGAGAATTCGGTTGCCCAGAGCAGCAGTTTAAAAATAGCACAGCTGGCCTCACAGTGCTGCAGCAGAGGTCAGATGGGGTGCAGCACTGCCACAGTGCCAGGCAGTGTCCATTTCACTGTGGCCTGTGTTGTTTACTATCTTAATTACCCTGTCTCAGCTAGTTGTGAAGTTTTTGTTGTATCATCGGTTGTGGCATCAAGGTTAGCTACAGCATTTTTAACAGGAAATTAAAACATGTTCTGACCAGTGTTTAACAGATGTCTCGCCTGTGAATAAGTGACTAACTGCAGTGAACTTATTTACACAAGTAGTTACTTAATGAGTTATTAGGTAATACTCTCTAGATTTTTCATGCACAACAATGTCATGATTTGAAAGTTAAAAGCATTCTTCATGCACTACAGCCATCAGAAATGAAGAACCTAGTCTTACCTTTGTCCCAGAAAGCTTGAAAGACACCTGGTGGTTGGTAGTCCCATTTTATGGCCCCCGAGGTAACCCAAACATAATACTCCATTGCAGCGGTTATAAAGAATCCAGCCGAAATCGACTTGAAATGTTCAGTGTTTTTAGTCTATTGGGGAGGGCAAAGAAGAGTACGGGTTGGCTGCATCCTATAGTCTGTAAATTTCTACACAGCAATACACAACATATTACATAATCATTGTCAAGCCAGTCACTGACTACGCGTAACAGGTTGTCATGTTATGCCTGAATGCTGGAGAGGCCTGAGTGTGGTGTTGATGCATGATGAACTATAATTGTTTATCTTCTTTCTTGATTGCCCATGCTCGCCGCCTCTAGCTCAATGGTGCATGCCCACTGTCTTTTGCATTAGCCATACGATTCATGAATGTGTTGTGTTTGGAGTTTGGTGACTGTATGTTGGCTGTCTGTAATGGCATCTTGAAACTGCCACCACCGTGATTTTCATCGACTTTCAACCACATTTGATCCTCTGGGATGGCATTGTTAATGATATGCCAAGTCAGCAAGTCTAGTGTGTCTGTGAGGAACCTAGCTAGGTCACTGACATACACACACAGGGGTTGACTTCAGTTCTTTCCCACCGACAACTGCTTCACAGTTAAAATGAAGTTCCTGATTTTCAACATGTGTTTCCACTTGTATTTCCATTTCTTCTGTTCTCTGACTTTTCATTTGCCAAAGTAATGTTGCAAGCTTGCTTTAACAATCTCTTTTGGACTCTGAACTGAGTGACAGATAATGCACCTAGGGTTTTTAATGCAAGCGTGACTTTCTTGTTGACAGTAATCTGCTCTTTGAACACTGACTCCCGTAAGCCTGATTTCAGATTAGAATTCATTCTTTTCAGTTCCGCTTTATGTTGTGCAAGAAGTTGCTGGTTTGATGTCCCTGCCCTTGCACTTCTAGCACTCTCCATTACTCTGCTTCTCTTGGGTTGCATTGACTTTGAAATGGATTTACGAGACTTTGAAATTCGCATGTATGTTGGTGGTAGGCCTCCAGTTTTATAAGACACAGTATGTTTGTCTGCTGATGAATTATGTTTGCTTCGTAGGAGGCTGGTGGCAGTTAGCTTCTCTTCCAAGTCAGACAATATTCTTCCTTTCCTTTACCAAGAGTGTCACTGACGCTTTCAGACTGCAACTGTTTGACTGGAGATGTTTGGCAGTCAACAAAACCAGATCTTTCTGTCAGGTCCGTAGCATCTGCATCCTGGAGAATTGGCAACGTTTTTAATTGGAATGGAGATGTTTGAGCATCTGTAACTAACGCGGTTTGTTTTTTGAGGCGTTGAACAGCCAGGTGGGTCAAAAGATGCAGAGGCTTCGCGCTGTCGCTTTTTTAACCATCTGTCCTTGGCTGGCCTCTCTTCTTTGTCCTGTGCCACATAGTGAGTGCACACACTACAGCTCTGTTCAGTAGGAAGTGACCAAAATGAGTCTGTCGTCACCTGCTGAGAAACATTGTCCAGTATATTCACATCTTTTGTCCTGAGTGATTTTTTCATCACTGTATAACATCTGTTACGCATTCTTGTGGGATGCTTATCAGTGTCATCTCCATTACTGTTCAGTCAGTGCACTTGAATAATGTCTCTTTTGTAATCAACTCACAGTTTTGGAATTGTCTTTTCATATTTCCTCCTTGCCCTCTCCCCACAAATTCTGTAAAGTCCAGTTAAACTGTCTTGGTGATTTGTCTGAAATCCTGAACTGTCAGAACTCATCTTTGAACTTACCGTAAGAAATTCAAAAGAATAAACACAAAAACTAAAGAAAACATTTCTAACGTAGGGCCCCTGGAACACAGTATTAATGGTCTACTCATGCTACCTCAAAGCCGGACAGCTTGAAACAGAATGGGGAACACTGTTCCTCTGTTTGCTAACTACACCACCTGTGACATGCAGCCCACAGAGCCCCTCCCCCCTCCCCCCTCACAACTCAGGCACCATTCACTAAAGCCAGGACAAACTTCTGCAGAACTGTTTAGTTTATCAGGAAGGAGAAACCTTTGGCCCAACCCTGGACCTCCGGGACCGGCCATCTAAAGTGGGAGATAGGAGATAAGGGGGTATTGTTTGAAAAACTGGAGGCCCTCTACTGTCCCTTTCCACATGGCCCTGATTTATAACCAGTCCCCTGGCTGTGATTAGTCTGGTGTCAAACAACCCTGCATGCCAGAGGCAAGCTAATGATCCTACTGACAGACTGGGGGGAGAGGATGTGTCAGTAGTGTCAATTTGTGTCTTGGAACGCGGCATGAATGGTACAAATGAATGAAACAGAAAGCACTGCGCCGCCATCTTGGATAGATTCGTTGCCCCGGCAACCAGAGCTAGTGCAGGCGCACTGACCAGCAGAGCTGGGTCAGATGCCAGGAGAAGGTCAGGAACCGAATTCTGACCGGCACTGTAGGCGTGGGAAGGTGTGTGTGTCATAGCCCTGAAACCAGTGTCATAGCCCTGAAACCATTGTGTCATAGCCCTGAAATCATTGTGTCATAGCCCTGAAACCATTGTCATAGCCCTGAAACCATTGTGTCATAGCCCTGAAACCATTGTCATAGCCATGAAACCATTGTGTCATAGCCCTGAAACCATTGTCATATGCCCTGAAACCATTGTGTCATAGCCCTGAAACCATTGTGTCATAGCCCTGAAACCATTGTCATAGCCCTGAAACCATTGTGTCATAGCCCTGAAACCATTGTCATAGCCCTGAAACCATTGTGTCATAGCCCTGAAGCCATTGTGTCATAGCCCTGAAACCATTGTCATAGCCCTGAAACTATTGTGTCATAACCCTGAAACCATTGTCATAGCCCTGCCACCATTGTGTCATAGCCCTGAAACCATTGTGTCATAGCTCTGAAACCATTGTCATAGCCCTGAAACCATTGTGTCATAGTCCTGCCACCATTGTGTCATAGCCCTGAAACCATTGTGTCATAGCCCTGCCACCACCATTGTGTCATAGCCCTGAAACCATTGTCATAGCCCTGAAACCATTGTGTCATAGCCGTGAAACCATTGTCATAGCCCTGAAACCATTGTCATAGCCCCAATCAGCGTCTAGCCTGAAATTATTGTCATAGCCCAGTAATCATTGTTATAGCCCTGTAACCATTGTCATAGTCCCTAAAGCATTGTCATAGACCCAATCACCGTCTAGCCTGAAATTATTGTCATAGCCCAGCAATCATTGTTATAGCCCTGTAACCATTGTCATAACCTTTAAAGCATTGTCATAGTCCCAATCACCGTCTAACCTGAAATTATTGTCATAGCCCAGCAATCATTGTTATAGCCCTGTAAACATTTCCATAACCCTTAAAGCATTGTGATAGCCCAAATCACTGTCTAGCCTGAAATTATTATCATAGCCCAGCAATCATTGTTATAGCCCTGTAACCATTGTCATAACCCTTAAAGCATTGTCATAGTCCCAATCACCGTCTAGCCTGAAATTATTGTCATAGCCCAGCAATCATTGTTATAGCCCTGTAAACATTTCCATAACCCACCCTTAAAGCATTGTCATAGCCCCAATCACTGTCTAGCCTGAAATCACTGTCATAGCCCAGCAATCATTGTTATAGCCCTGTAAACATTGCCATAGTCCCAATCACTGTCTAGCCTAAAATCATTGTCATAGCCCAGCAATCATTTTTATAGCCTGTAATCATTGTCATAGCCCCAATCACTGTCTAGCCTGAAATCATTGTCATAGCCTCAATCACTGTCATAGCTCTGAAACCATTGTCATAGCCCCAAACACTGTCAAGCATGAAATCATTGACATAGCCCTGCAATCATTGCCACAACCGTCAACTCATCGTTATAGCCCTGTAATTATTGCCATAGCCCTGAACTCAATGTTATAGCCCTGAAATTATTGCCTAGCGTGAAATTGTCACAGCCGTAAGGTCATCCGCACAGCGCTAAAATAATTGGCCTAGCCCTGAAGTCATTGTCAAGCCCTGAAATCATTGCCATAGCCCTAAAATCGTTTTCACAGCCCTGGAATCATTGTCATATCCTTGAAATCGTTGTCATAGCCCTGGAATCGTTTTCACAGCCCTGGAATCATTGTCATATCCCTGAAATCGTTGCCATAGCCCTGAAATCGTTGTCATAGCCTATGGGAAAATGACCAAGGGAGAAAATAGAATAAAATAAAGCTGGTAACCTGAATGCCATATTTCTTTTATATATCATATTTTATTTTTCGTATCCTGGCGAAAATGGATGATGGTACGTGAATCCACCCGTTGATAATTAACCTTCAACTTCGCAGATTAGTTTCTGCCATGACTGATGCCAGCATTATCAGAAAGAAAGAAGAAACATCACATCTACATAATCTCCCTTAGAGGCCGCATTAGGGGATGTTGTTTTCTTGGCCACAGTGGCACTATTAAGTTCAGTCTGTAGGATTTCACAACTTTGAGGCACTGACCCACTTTCCAGCATGTGCACACGCGATGAGTTGCTACGTAAACAGAAAGACCGTGACGTCACCGCCGAGCTTCTCGTCCTGTCCTATAAGTAGATTTTAAACTTGCTCCATTTTCATCTGATTCTGATCTGACGCAAGCCGTCTGACAGACAACGGAAATCGCCTATCGCTTAATTAATAGACAGTCTTGGTAAGCCGAGTCTACTACCAGTATGTAGGCGCGGCTACTTTATTTATTTCGAACACAATAAGAACTATCCCCAAAATACTGCGTATTTTTCTTTACGTCATCGATGTCATTATCTCAGGAATGCTGATGTAGCAGCTTTCGTTGTTTCATTCTCGCTCCGACAAGGTAATAATAATTAACGCTGTCAACGCTGAGGTTTCTTCCTTATTGGTGCGAGCCATTCAAAGGCGAACGTTATACCCACAGTCGCCTTTCCGTCAGTCAGTGCACGAACGAGTGTTGGTGACGTCTGTGCTATATGACCGTGCTCGAAAGTGGATCAAGGTGTCAGTAAGTCTACCGAGCATTAGCCAACCATGCTGCAGCAACTTAGTGAAGCACATGTCTCAAAGTCCAGTGGTCAGCGCTCTTTGTCCTACCAGGCTCCAGTTATCTGGAACCAACTCCCTGTTTCTGTCCGTCATTCCACCCCAGTCAGTTCTTTTAAATCTTACTCGAAAACATGTCTCTCTTCAAAAACTATTTCTGCAGTCCCACTGCCCTGATATACGACTCTGTGTGTGTGTGTGTGTGTGTGTGTGTGTGTGTGGTGTGTGTGTGTGTGTGTGTGTGTGTGTGTGTGTGTGTGTGTGTGTGTGTGTGTACATACATGTGTGTGTGAGCACGAGTGTGTGCGTTTGAGAGTGTATGTGTGTGTGCCTCTGTGCGTGCACGCGCGCGCGCGCGCGCGCGTGTGTGTGTGTGTGTGTGTGTGTGTGTGTGTGTGTGTGTGTGTGTGTGTGAGCACGCGCGTGTGCGTTTGAGAGTGTGTGTATGCCTCTGTGCGTGCGCGCGTGCGTGCGTGCGTGCGTGCGTGCGTGCGTGTGTGTGTGTGTTTGTGTGTGTGTGTGTGTGTGTGTGTGTGTGTGTGTGTGTGTGTGTGTGTGTTTATGATGCACTGCCTCATGGAGACTGGATACTGAACACAGGAACCTCGTCATTTCTTATTCCAAGGCAGGCACCCCTGGACATCAAAGGAACATGCTCAGCAGTCTAAGGATTAGAACTTGCATGGTATTATCACATGACTAAATGTTATCGGACAGTGCCTCTCTGAGTTTATTGTAGCAGGTCAAGTCAGCCTGATACCTCGGTCAAAGGTATCGTTCTCAACTCCCACTATTAGCAGTATCTCAGACATCAAGAGGCCTCGACATTGTAGACGGTTCCAGACGAAAGTGTACATAAAGATAATCAGCTTCTTTGCTTTGAAACGAACATAATTAATTTTGTTTGGACTCTACAGTCATAAGCCGGACAGGACATACTGTTTCAGATCTGTTTAAGTTTGTTTGCATTTTTATTTTTTTAATTGCTAGAAAGCGACCAGTAGTTGCAGAGTGTCACTTTTATTTTTGAACTAAGTGTTCTATGGAATGTTTTTGCTCTCCTTTGACTATTAATCTCCATTAATAACAATATTTTCTAAAAGTTAAATCCTCGTAAATCCTCAATTTGGACCAACAAAAACCACGTGTCTGCCTTTTGTAGCAAAAAATCATGCCTAGTTAATATTGTTTTGATGTGAAATCATACAACTGACGTTCATGCTTGCAACCGCGCTTTTGTCAAAGAATCTGGTTGTTTTGACTATATCTGATCGTTCAAGTGGTATGTTTTGATTATGGGATAAATCCTCGTAAGTCTTCATTATGGATCAGGTGTTAAGGATAGAAAGCACGTATATTCATGTTCTAGAAAAAATCGTTCATAACTTTTCCTCCGAGAAAAATCATAACAACAGTCGTAAGTACTTACGATTGTGCATGTGTTAAAAACTTGATATCTTTCGATTAAAACTGAATTTAAAAATAAATAAATGTGTTTTTCTCAAAGCCGCAAAAACTGAGTTACGAGGTTTTAAACGGTCACCGACGATGTACATTTAAAGAACGTGTAAGCGCTTAGGACCTGTGCGGCTTAGGTGCTCTAAGTACCCATTCTTTTTCTTCTTCTTCTTCTTCTTCTTCTTCTTCTTCTTCTTATTATTATTATTATTATTATTATCACAGCCAGACGAACCTGAGGAAGACTGACAATAAAGTCATGAGCGTTGGCCTCAATGGCGGCTGCCTCGATCCGATCCTGTGAGGCATCAAGATGTCCGTAGCTAATGTTGTCGGCGATGGTGGCAGCAAACAGCACCGGCTCCTGACTCACCACGCCTATTTGATCCCGCAGCCATTTCAGGTTCAAATCCTTGATGTCGTGGCCGTCTACCATCACCTGTACAGACCACGGAGACCTTGTTGGATTAGTTTGCCCTAGCGGACTCAAATATCGTGGCTTTTATCACAGTGTCGTGGCTGCTTGTCTACCGTCGCTTGCGCCCACCATGGGGAACTTCATCTGTTTTTACCACTGTTGGTCATATTTTCCTAGCCGACTCAAATATCATGGCTTTCCTTCACAGGTGTAGCCTAGCGTACCCCCCCCCCCCCCCCCCCCACACACACACGCACAGACCTTCACCTTGGGTTGTCGATCATTCACCCCTCTCACACAAACTTCCCCTCGTTCCGCATCTGAAAACGTTTATTTCTGCTTTGAAGCTAACGTGGATTCTAAAATTCATAAATACTAATCATAAGTGGAAAAAATATAGCATTGGTAAAATATCCGTTTAATAATAATAATGAATACTTACAGCGACTAACCCGCACAGGCCCTAAGCGCTTACACGTTCTCTACAAATACACATTTGTCAAAATTCAATGCATACAACATGAATTCACGCACACACGCACGCAGACACACAGACTCGCACACGCACGCACGCGCGCACACGCACACACACACACACACACACACACACACACACACACACACACACACACACACACACACACACCAGTCGCATATCAGGGCAATCAGGGCAATGAGACTGAAGAAAAGTTTTTTTTAAAGAGAAAGGTTTTCAAGGAAGATTTAAAGGAGCTGACAGAGGTAGAATGGCGGACAGAAACAGGGAGCTGGTTCCAGATAACTGGAGCCTGGTAAGAGAAAGAGCGCTGACCACAGGACTTTGTTCGGAAGGATGGTATTCTGAACACTCGGGTGTCTGTAGAAGAGCGGAGCTGCCGGGAAGGAGTGTAAAGGTGAAGAAGTTCTGAAAGGTAGATGGGAGCCTGATGAGAAATGATCTTAAAGCAAAGCAAAGACAATTTGTATTCGATCCTCTGCTCAATAGGTAGCCAGTGAAGAGAGAGAAGCATAGGAGTGACGTGGGCAGACCTCGTTGTTCTGAAAATGAGTCTATCGCATTGTTCTGTACTTTTGGGAGTTTAGAAAGAAGATACTTAGGACAGCC
The DNA here is from genome assembly GCA_018857735.1 of Alviniconcha marisindica. Classification (NCBI taxonomy): domain Eukaryota; kingdom Metazoa; phylum Mollusca; class Gastropoda; family Provannidae; genus Alviniconcha; species Alviniconcha marisindica. Next base: position 1,066,405 of record JABMCL010003485.1, on the reverse strand, counting down.
CGCCAAAAGTGAGTTGCAATAATCTAGTCTTGAAAGAACAGACGCACACAACAGTTTTTTGGTGATATCTTCAGACAGATAGCGGCGTATTGCACTAATCCGACGAAGTTCAAGATAGCAGATACGACAAACGGAGGAGATTTGCTGTTGGAAAGAGAGAGTAGGATCAAGACAGACACCTAGGTTGCGAACTGTGTTGTCAAATTTGATGTCAGAACCCTCCAGATTTAGGACTGTGGAACAGAGTCAGAGTTGAGAACCGTCTTTGTAGCAATAAGAATTATTTCCGTGTTATCACTGTTTAACTGCAGTTGATTATTTGTCATCTATGCTTTTACATCAGAGATACAAGACTGAGCTGAATGAATAATTTGAGGAAGTTGAGTAATGTTGCCAGATTTGTACAGCTGGTTGTTATCAGAAAAACTATGATGTGAAAGAGAGTAATAGGACACAATTTCAGAAATAGGATGGGTGTAGAGGACAAAGAGAATAGGACCAAGCTCTGACCCCTGGGGGACACCGAAGTTTAAGGCCGCAGGAGGGAGGAAGCACCACTGACAGAGACGACCTGGGTTCGATCAGAGAGGTATGACTGAAACCAAGACAGAGCAGTGCCAGAACTGCTAAAAGTATGATGGAGTCTGGAGAGTAGAATTGAGTGGTCGATAGAGTCAAAAGCGGCGGATAGGTCAAGTAGAGAGAGCAGATAAATGTGGTTGACATCAAGAGCTGCGAGGAGATCGTTTACTATCGTAATAATGGCAGCTTCGGTGCTATGGCCTGAGCGATAGGCAGACTGAAGGCGGTAAAGGAGACTATTGATTTGAAGATGTTGGGATAGTTGAAGGAGGACAATCTTTTCAGTGATCTTGGAAAGGAAGGGCAGGTTGGAGACAGGCCTATAGTTCTTTACATTTTCAGTGTCAAGAGAGGGTTTTTTTCAGCAGCGGCCTGACAACGGCGGATTTGAACACAGCAGGAAAGCTACCTGTCAAAAGAGAGTCATTAATAATTGAAGTAAAAGACGGGAGTAGGTCTTCAATGAGTGCAGCCAGTAAAGACGACGGAAAACGGTCCAGTTCGCATGTTTTGATGGCGGTCTTGTTCAACACTATCGATTCTGACACCGGGTGGAAGGCAGTCAGTGGGGATCCATCAAAAACTGTGTAAGTCACGGGAGGTAGAGACATGGTCTGGGAACTGAGATTGTTCCGGATTAAGAATATAGAGCGCTATGGACCTAGAGTGGCAAATGCTTACTCTAAATGCAACGCATTCTGGACCCAAGTCTTCAAGGCGTATGACGAATTTCACAACAAAATAAAACTAACAAAAGCAGGAGAAGTACTTTCGGAACCAATCTGTTTCAACCAAAGGATTAGCGTTGGGAACACATTTCTTATGCATAAACACTGGATTGATAAAGGTGTCTATTGTGCTGCACACTTTCTAAATGAGGAAGGAAAAATATTATCTCACATAGATTTTCAGAGAAAATTTGACATAACTATTGATTTTGTGACATATTCTGGCAATAAAGACATTTCTGCGTAATAGCGGTTTCGAATTTTGTCATAACAATGCTGTTAATCTTACGGCGTGCTTGCAGATATTGTATAACACAAATAAGGGTTGCAAATCATATTATGATGTATTAAACCAAAATGATGCAAAACCCAACCGCTGCTCAAAATGGGAAAATAAACTTCAAAGAAATATACCGTGGCAATCAATTTAAAATTTATGACGTTAATATAAAATGGTTTCAGATGAGAATTATGCACAGAATAATTGGAACAAATGTGATGCTAAAGGAGATGGGTGTGACCAACAACAATAAGTGCAGCTTTTGTTTAATTGCTAAAGACACTATACAACACATATTTTGGGAATGTAAACACAGCCAACAGTTCTGGACACGCTTTTTGGTCCTACTGAAAGAGAAATGTACTTCCTGCTACAGATTAAGACTGTCTGAATGTCTAATATTATTTGGTATTGATGATAACATCAAAACGGAAAAGTTTTTGATTTGATTTTACTACTGGCAAAGCAGTATCTATACAAATGCGAAATAAAATAAAAACAGCTTCCGAACATTGATATATTTAGGAGAGAAAAACTGTTATACAGATACAAAATAGAGGAATACAATGCTAAGATGAGCTGCTCATGTTCAAGTTTCTCTTCCAGGTGGGAGCCTTACAAACCTTTTTTTGCAGGCTGATGCTCTCATCTACCTCTCTTTTTCCTGTATGTTCATTCATTCAGACTTATCAAACTTTGACTGTACCACTTATCAAACGTTGACTGTACCACTTATCAAACTTTGACTGTACCACTTATCAAACGTTGACTGTACCACTTATCAAACGTTGACTGTACCACTTATCAAACGTTGACTGTACCACTTATCAAACGTTGACTGTACCACTTATCAAACTTTGTACCACTTATCAAACGTTGACTGTACCACTTATCAAACGTTGACTGTACCACTTATCAAACGTTGACTGTACCACTTATCAAACGTTGACTGTACCACTTATCAAACTTTGTACCACTTATCAAACGTTGACTGTACCACTTATCAAACGTTGACTGTACCAACCTTTATCAAAACCTTTCGACATACCACTTACAAACTGACTGTACACTTCAACGTTGACTGTACCACTTATCAAACTTTGTACCACTTATCAAACGTTGACTGTACCACTTATCAAACGTTGACTGTACCACTTATCAAACTTTGTACCACTTATCAAACGTTGACTGTACCACTTATCAAACGTTGACTGTACCACTTATCAAACTTTGTACCACTTATCAAACGTTGACTGTACCACTTATCAAACGTTGACTGTACCACTTATCAAACTTGTGTACCACTTATCAAACGTTGACTGTACCACTTATCAAACGTTGACTGTACCACTTATCAAACGTTGACTGTACCACTTATCAAACGTTGACTGTACCACTTATCAAACGTTGACTGTACCACTTATCAAACTTTGTACCACTTATCAAACGTTGACTGTACCACTTATCAAACTTGACTGTACCACTTATCAAACGTTGACTGTACCACTTATCAAACGTTGACTGTACCACTTATCAAACGTTGACTGTACCACTTATCAAACTTTGTACCACTTATCAAACGTTGACTGTACCACTTATCAAACTTTGACTGTACCACTTATCAAACGTTGACTGTACCACTTATCAAACGTTGACTGTACCACTTATCAAACTTACTGTACCACTTATCAAACGTTGACTGTACCACTTATCAAACGTTGACTGTACCACTTATCAAACTTTGACTGTACCACTTATCAAACGTTGACTGTACCACTTATCAAACGTTGACTGTACCACTTATCAAACGTTGACTGTACCACTTATCAAACTTTGTACCACTTATCAAACGTTGACTGTACCACTTATCAAACGTTGACTGTACCACTTATCAAACTTTGACTGTACCACTTATCAAACGTTGACTGTACCACTTATCAAACGTTGACTGTACCACTTATCAAACTTTGTACACTTATCAAACTTGTACCACTTATCAAACGTTGACTGTACCACTTATCAAACGTTGACTGTACCACTTATCAAACGTTGACTGTACCACTTATCAAACTTGTGACTGTACCACTTATCAAACGTTGACTGTACCACTTATCAAACGTTGACTGTACCACTTATCAAACTTTGTACCACTTATCAAACTTTGTACCACTTATCAAACGTTGACTGCACTATCAACTTGACTTTCATTTTCAAACTTTGTACCACTTATCAAACTGTTGACTGTACCACTTATCAAACGTTGACTGTACCACTTATCAAACTTTGACTGTACCACTTATCAAACGTTGACTGTACCAATGCCGCATATCCTCCAGTGACCCATGTATGTATGTTTGTAACAAAGACGTATTAAAAAATGTCCAAAAAAAGAAGAAGTTGTCTTCGCCTTCCCGGTTAAATTTACCTGTCTGCTAATGCAGTTCAAGTCACCTGTTCGACTAAAACATACCTGATCCAAATGCGTAAAAGTTAAAGAGAACGATGTTTATCATGACAAAAACACAATATAAAAACACAGCATGCCAATTTCGGTGTAAGACTTTTTTTCAAGCTTTAAAGCACACTTAAACAACAGCTAAACGGTGAAAATGAGATGCAGGATACTTATCTGCTTTGGGTTGAGCTGTTGTTGTTGTTTTATGTTGTTTTGGTGTCCAACAATGTTTGGCAGAATGTTGGCATGACGATGACGTGTGACGTGCAGAACGCTTACAGTCATTCTCGTTTCAGATTCTGTTTCTCAAATTACCTGTCCGCTTTCTGGGTCGTAGAATCTCTGCAGAAGCTGTACGGTGGTACTCTTGCCACAGCCGCTAGTGCCGACCAGGGCCACCGTTTGGCCCCGGCTGATAGTCAGGTTCAATCCTTTCAGAACCTGCAACACGGGGGTGGGCGGATAGATGGAAAGGGGGCATGGGCTAACAGGTAAAAGTAGTCCCCGAAAGTGTCACTGTTTTAGGTGTCATCGCAGTCCTTTGGGTGGGCGATTAGGGGTCGTGGTGGAGGGGGGAGGACATAGCAGACCCATAGCAAGTTTAATCATTTAGAAACCTGTAATAAGGAGGTGGGTGGGGGGGGGGGGGGGGGGGGGGGGGGGGGGGGGGGGGGGGTCGCGGGTAAAAATATTCCATCATAGCTCCACGGAAGTGTCACTGTTTTCGGTGTCATCGCAATTAGATCCATGGATACAGTCCTTTGGATGGGAGGTTGGGGAGAGGGGCGGGAGGGGGAGATTTGGAGGGGCAGGACACAGCAGATTCAATCCTTTCAGAACCTGCAACAAGGACGGGGGGTCGGGGGGTGGGGTGGGGGGGGGGGGGCAGATGAAAAGGGGGCAGGGATATTAGCCGGTTAAACGTTTTTTTCCATCATAGCCCCACGAAAGTGTCACTATATTCGGTGTTATCGCAATTAGATCCTGGATCCAGTCGTTTGGGTGGATGGTTGGCCGGGGGTGGGGGGGGGGGGGGGGGGGGGGGGGGGGGGGGGGGGGGGGGGCATAGCAGACCCAGTGGAATTGGAAACGGTAGCGGACCAAGTGGGACACTGGACAGGTTAAAACCCACTGAGAGATGAACAGTTGCAGATGCAAAGGGAGATGCGACAGTTGCAGACATAAGGAGTGATGGGACGGTTGTAGACATAAGGGGAAATGGGACAGTTGTAGATATAAGGGGTGATGGGACAAATGCAGACAGAAAGGAGAGATGGGAAAGTTGCAGACACAAAGGGAGATGGGACAGTTGCAGACATAAGGGCAGATAGGACAGTTGTGGACATAAGGGGAGATGGGACAGTTGCAGACATAAAGGCAGATAGGACAGTACCGGACATAAAGGGAGATGGGACATTTGCAGACAGGACAGTTGCAGACAACAGGGGAGATAAGACAGTTCCAGACATAAAGACAGATAGAGCAGTTGCAGACAACAGGGGAGATAGGACAGTTGCAGACAACAGGGGAGATAGGACAGTTGCAGACAACAGGGGAGATAGGACAGTTGCAGAAAACAGGGGAGATAGGACAGTTGCAGACATAAAGACAGATAGGACAGTTGCAGACATAAGGGCAGGTAGGACAGTTCCAGACAACAGGGGAGATAGGACAGTTGCAGACAACAGGGGAGATAGTACAGATGTAGACATAAAGACAGATAGGACAGTTGCAGACAACATGGGAGACAAGACAGTTGCAGACAACAGGGGAGATAGGACAGTTGCAGACAACAGGGGAGACAGGACAGTTGCAGACAACAGGGGAGATAGGACAGTTGCAGACAACATGGGAGACAGGACAGTTGCAGACAACAGGGGAGATAGGACATCATTATGAAGAAGGATGTAATGTTTCGTTGTGGGGTCATTACACATGCTTTCAATGCATTACACATGCTTTTAATGCATTACACATGCTTTCAATTTCGCGTCGGTTAAATGGGCAGGAAGCAACAAGCTTTAAAGGAAGAAGTTGCCTAAATGCGGAAAGATGTCGATGCTCAAAAGTAATGAAGATATCACAACGAGTCTAATGGCAAATCCTCTTTCCTCTAACGATAAAAACTTGCAGACATACACGCATGCGCGTACACACACACACACACACACACACACACACACACACACACACACACACACACACACACACACACACACACACACATTTAAACCCTATGCCCTCGTCTAACCCCAAATTCACGTCCTAACCCCAACAGTATTTCTGTCGTACTTTCTGTGCACAAAGTACCTGCACTTCCGGTCGGGCAGGGTAACGAAAATAAACGTCCTTGAACTCGATGACCCCTCTTAGTGTCTCCGGGGTTTTGCCTGCCGGGGAGGTGATGTCGATCTCAGGGTGAAGGTCGATGATCTCGAAGATTTTGACAGCGGCAGCGCGGGTGTTGGAAAAGGTCTCCAGGCAAGGAAAGGTATATCCCAAAGATAGGGAACCAGCCAGAACTACAAAGAAAATCTGCACAGTCCAATCCGTCCATCATTTCTCGACATGGTTCTGAAAACTGAACTGAATGGAGCTTAATGTCGTCAAGAGTAGAAGGTGGTTTAACAATGTTTGCCATTTTACGAAATGGTTCTGAGAATTTAATTGAATGGAGCTTACTGTTGTCAAGAGTAGAACGTGGATTAGAATATTTGCCATTTTTACGATATGGTTCTGAGAACTGAACTGAATGGAGCTTAATGTCGTCAAGCGTAGATGGTGGATTACACCGTTTGTCATTTCACGATACGATTCTGAGAACCTGACCTGAATGGGGCTTAATGTCCGCAAATGTCCTGCTGACATATTAGGGACAAAAGATCTTGAGAACCCTTTGTACTTCTTCTTAACCTCAATCGTCATCGTCATCGTTCTTCCAGGCTCTTACAATCTTTTTCTTTCCATCTACGCTGCTTTCTTCATCGGAAATCGTACTGGCGCCTATGGCAACCAAGTGAAAAAGAACATGCTTAGATCACAACTCGTATCTACATACAATAAAATCATATAGGTAACCTATAAGTAGGGTTCATTACAGATTTTGATGCCGCAACAGTCTCCCGGTCGAGTGAAGAACACCCTCCAGATAATGCAGGAGATGTTGATTCATTCGTGAAGACTGAGCATGAAAGAAGAACAAGAGTATTTACGGCGCAAGGTTCCCGCATGGTCTTACCTGACACAGCCCTGCGCCATGGAACTGCACTGACAACACTCACAGTGTTTTACTCACCAGATCGTTTCGTCAAAACACAGACGTCTAAGAGGTGCTGGCACTGAGGAGGAGATTGTCTCTGCGGGTAAATCATTCTAAAGACTGAAGACATCCTTGCAACATACATAGAACGAGATGGCAACAGCGGCACTAAAACTCTCTCTCTCTCTCTCTCTCTCTCTCTCTCTCTCTCTCTCTCTCTCTCTCTCTCTCTCTCTCTCTCTCTCTCTCTCTCTCTCACACACACACACCACACACACACACACACACACAACACACACACACACACACACACACACACGCACACACACAGGCAGACAGACAGACAGGCAGACAGACAGAGACAGAAAGAGACAACTACGAATGCCCACGCACAGAGAGACAACTACAAACAGGCGGACAGACAGACCGTGAGGAACGTGTTTCCTATATATCTACAATATCTACAGAAACGTGCTTCCCAAGCCAATCCATCTCGTTCTCTCTGCTCCTCTTCCCAGTGCTGACTTTATAAGCAGCTCTGAATTTGGTCAGAACACAAACAGAACGCGCTCAGGAACAAGGTCATTCCGCAATGCTGCACCCACCGTGTGGAGAAAGGTTGCCAAACACACTCCACAAAGCAAAACACATTGCATCTTTTCCGAGGCAGCCGAGTCTATCTTTTTCTCAACTCCTTAGTCACTCATCGGCCTCCACATCGTCCACAGCGCATCTCTTTTTCCAGATCGCAGTTCCCGCGTCCATACTTCCAGCATCGCCAAGCACAACGAGCATGTGGCTGACTACATGGAGTTAAACTCTATGTGCGTGCGTGCGTGCGTGCGTGCGTGTGTGCGTGCGTGTCTGTCTGTCTGTGAAATGCACTACTTGCAGATTGTTCTAATGTTTAGATTCGTGTGTATATATAGATAGATAGATAGATAGATAGATAGATAGATAGATAGATAGATAGATAGATAGGTATTCTAAATGCTATGTTTTAAAATGAATCTTGAATATGCGTGCATTAAAATATGTATAAACAGAGAGAATTTGTCTTTTTAAATTGTTTTAGGCTAATTTAAGTAACATATTGATGTGTGTTTTATTACATTTGTTGATCTGTACAGCACTAAGAGCTCATATAATTTTTGTTAAGGTGCTATATAAAATAAAGTAGTAAAATGCGCTATACAAGTGCCTGCAGACTCGCAAACTTCAAGCGCAGGCCCACGGCCCTTTGGAAACGTTGAGAAGTCAGGACGAATGTGAATGGCAATGTTTTCTTCTCGTTACTGTGCAGTAATTCTAATCAACTGAATGGCTGTGTTTTCTTCTTGGTACTAATGGCAATGTTTTCTTCTCGTTACTGTGCATTCATTCTAATCAACTGAATGGCTGTGTGTCTTTTTCTTGGTAAATGGCAATGTTTTCTTCTCGTTACCGCGCAGTAATTCTAACAAAGTTTCTCTCAGCGTATAAAGGACACTTCCACCCCCCCCCCCCCCCCCCCCAAACAAAATATATATAAAATAACAATGATGCCATGTCTGTTCCGAAAGGCACAGAGGGTAGCAGACCAGGACACAGCGTCTCATGTTCTCACCTTTTCTGTTCCTTTTGCTGCCCCTGGAAGGCCTGGACCGTGCGAATGGCCCGCAGGGCCTGTTCGGCCACGGCTCCTGCTTTGGCGTACGCCTTCAGATCCTTCTCCGACATGCTGTGCAGCAGCTGCAACGTATTGCCGTACCACACAGCTGTAGGTAGTGCAACGTAATGCAATGTAATGTAATGTAAAAGAGTATTTGTAAAGCACTCACAGCTAATGTCAGCCCGAAGCGTACAATACAAAGCAACAGGGTCTACAAAAGTATGTGGCAGAAAGAGTTCAGTGAAGCCCTGTTAATTAAGTTAACAAATGTACAACAACACATCACTCGACTTCTTCACAGTCACGTCCAATACACACTCATGCGCGAACGCACGCACGCGCGCGTGCACACACACACACACACACACACACACACACACACACACACACCACACACACACACACACACACACACACAATAATTATGCAGATGTGGTACATAGCAGTTCAAAGAGCATCATGCACCACCCATTATTTTACGCACACGTAGTACACAGCAGCTCAAAGTACACCCAGTATCACACCTGTTTATGTACACGTAGTACACAGCAGCTCAAAGTACACCCAGTATCACACCTGTTTATGTACACGTACTACACTGCAGCTCAAAGTGTACCCAATATCACACCTCTATTAATGTACACGTAGTACACCGCAGCTCAAAGGGTACCAAGTATCACACCTCTATTTATGTACACGTAGTACACTGCAGCTCAAAGTGTACCCAGTATTGCGGATCTGTTTATGTACACGTAGTACACTGCAGCTCAAAGTGTACCAAGTATCACACCTCTATTTATGTACACGTAGTACACTGCAGCTCAAAGTGTACCAAGTATCACACCTCCATGTATACCTAGTACACAGCAGCTCAAAATGTACCCAGTGCCACACCTTTTTTTACGTACATGTAGTACACAGTATATATTTATGCGCAAAGGAAAACATAAATTCAAACTTTACCATGTACCACGCATCTGTTTCTGTACATGCAGTATACAGCAACTCAAAGCTTAGAAGAAGAAGAAAGAAGAAGAAGAAGAAGAAGAAGAAGAAGAAGAAGAAGAAGAGGAGGAGGAGGAGGAGGAGGAGGAGGAGAAGGAGGAGGAGGAGAAGAAGAAGAAGAAAGCTGTCTATAAAAAGTGTATTCTTCTTTCATGCCCAGTCTTTATGAATGAATCAACATCTGCATTATCTGGAGGGTGCTCTTCACTCGACGGGGGCATATTTAGTGTTACCCTAAATAATAAGGTAACAGATTTAGGTCTAGCAAATACTAGGCAGACGAACTCCACCAATAAAAAGGTGCATCCTCAAAAGGTAGCGCTATAATGAACAAGAAGTTTGCTCGTCGATTCTAGACAAACGCTGAAAGCCTCATTCTGTTTCAGGTTCATTCAGCCACACCACAAGCACTGATCTTACCCTGGAGACTGTAGCAGTCACGGCGAAAAGGAGCGGGCTGAAGGCAACAACGGCGAGTGTTAGCTTCCAGCCGTTGACGAAGGCGATGAAGTAGGAACAGAGCCAACTGCTACACCACATTATGAAGTTGGGTACCTTGTCCCGCAAACCCTCGCCGATCTTCTGCATATCGCTGCAATGGGGTGGATGGGGTGGGGGGTGGGGGTGGGGGTGTATTTAGAAAGGCTGCCTATGGTAAGAAACGGAGATGGCTTTTTTGTTTCACTTATGAACGTGAAACAGTCGATCAAAAACGACACAACATGGAAACACACGGACACCCCTCCCCCCCCCCCCCCCCCCCCCCCCCACACAGACAGACACACCCCACCCTCTCTCTCTCTCTCTCCCCCTCCCTGTCTCCGTCTCTGTATCTCAGACTCTGTCTGCCTGCCTGTCTGTCTGTCCCTCTTTCTCAATTTAAAAAAAAAATTCATTAGTATCTTAGCAAAACCTAGTTGTTTTAAGCTTCTTCTTTTTTGTTGTTTTTCCGCTTGTTCGCCCTAAAATTATGAACTAATATTCGGGAAACTTCTGGTCTATATCTGAGTTTTGGCGTATCTGAAATATATGTGTATGTGTTGTATCAGTAGAATCAGTCCCTCAGGGGCAAGGGCTGGATGTAAATAAAAATATCCTGTGTCTACTCTACAACCCTCGCATAATAAATTCATTCATTCATTCATCCATTCATTCATTCTCTCTCTCTCTCTCTCTCTCTCTCTCTCTCTCTCTCTCTCTCTCTCTCTCTCTCTCTCTCTCTACACACACACACACACACACACACACACACACACACACACACCACACACACACACACACACACACACCACCACGCACGCATGCACGCACGCACGCACGCACGCACGCACACACTGATGGATTATGTGTTATATGTGTGATGCTGTTTATGTTCTATGTTGTCAGTGTATACGCACTGGCTGACTGGGCGTAAAACACCAGTTTACTTACAGTCACTGTATTAGTACCGAATGAGCGGATTCTGTTGTGAATGTTTCAGGGAGATAACTGATGTATGACTGAAGTAGGAGTTGGGCAGATTTAGGTGAGAGTTGTCCGCTGAAGTGGTGTGATCGCGGAACTATCGGCACGCGGAGTTGTGAAGTGGCCGGAGGAGACAAGGGAGTTGGCGAGCGATAAACGGAGGGAGAGGAGCCCTGAGGTGCCCACCCGAGCCAATGTTATGATGGGCCACTGAAAGGAGACAGCGGGGTAAAATCCAAGGAGACGGTCGGAAATTCCTGGACCGTTTTAAAAGTCATTTGGGTCACAAATATCATCACAATCATTAAATGAGATCCATATCTACCGATTACAGCCAAAATCCGCAAAAAAGGTGATTTTTTTCATATATTTTTGTCTTTGATCGTCAGTTTGAGTCGGCGCATGTTGCCCTTTGACGTTTGACCTAGTTTCCCAGTAACAACGTGGACGGTTCCTTAGTGCCGATTTTGGCAAGACAATCGTACAAGACAATCGTACAAGACAATAGTACTCACGACTCAACGTTCTCAGATTGCAATCGTTTCCGTACATTTCCGTGGTTTTTAATTGCCGTAGCTTGTTTAACGAGATCGCTTACCTAGCAGCACTTCGTCGGCTTCGTTCGCCATTTGCAATACGTGACGCCAACTCGAAACAACCAAAGACAAAAATATTAGAAGGAAAAAAAACTCAGCTTTTATTGCGGATTTCGGCTGTAATTGGTAGATATGGACCTCATTTAATGATTGTAATGATATTTGTGACCCAATATAACTTTTAAAACAGTCCAGGAATTTCCAACCGTCTCCTTGGATTTTACCCCGAACTATGCTGCAGTGACACCAACTGAAGTACATCAGGAGACCAGACGAGACACGAGGTTGCCAAGGTGAGACTGTCGTCGGGCGTCAGACCTTTTGGGACTTTGGGTGCCGTGGTCAGAAGCGTGAAATGAACTGACTCGAAACAGGTTGGCGTGAGTAGACTGAATTCCAGAGTGCACTTTGTTTAGGAAATGGCCAATAGAAAAGGGTATGTTTGCGCGTGGGAATCATTGCTGGAATTGTGTATGGTGTAATATGTGAATTGAATTGTGACAGGAAATTATGAAGTAGCGAAAGGAAACCACGTGTTCGAGTGGAATGAAGTAATTAAGCCTGGAGAGGAGTCATAGTTGCAGGTTGAATGTGTCCTAAATTTCCATCTATTCCTGCCTGTCGGAATCTGTGTTCGTTTTTGTAGCGCGTGTGTTGTGTTGTATTTTGTATTGTAGTGTAAGAAAATTTGTCGAGCAGTTTCCTCACACACACACACACGCACACGCAAGCACGCACGCACGCACGCACGCTCTCTCTCTCTCTCTCTCTCTCTCTCTCTCTCTCTCTCTCTCTCTCTCTCTCTCTCTCTCTCTCTCTCTCTCACACCACACACACACACACACACACACACACACACACACCACGCACGCGCAAATACACACACACGCATGCGCACATGCACACACACACACGCATGAGCGCACGCACACACACACACACACACACACACACACACACACACACACACACACACACACACCATAACCATATACAGTGACTGAGCGACTCACTCGGAGAAGCGCGAGTTGAGCTCGCTGACCTCATGCGTGTCAAACCAGCCCATGTCCTGGCGCAAGACCCCGCGGAAGAATCGCTTGCGGATGTTGGTGATCTGCCTCTCCCCTGCCCAGTTCCACAGGGACAACGCCATGTACCCGGAAACCAAGGCGGCCACTCCCACCAGAATGCAGTAGACGACGAGAGGCTGCATCTCCGCCTCAATCCTCTCTCCGTAGGTCTGGTTGCTGTCACTGGAATACAGTTCTGCTCTTTGATTAACCCCTTCACGGCTATAATGTCTCTTGAAATCCACCGATCAAAGTGTGAAATTTCAAATCCTGTAGCATTTTACTTTTCAGTTCCCCATTAGCATGTGAAAGGATTTGCACGAAAATGCACATAATTCAAAACGGATTTATTATAGGACCTGGAAAATATACTGCTTGCAGGCGTGTGCGTGCATTTTTCAGCCAGCAAGTTTTACAGGTTGTGCAATGAAGGGTATTAAGTTGTTCTTTATTGTGGAGGCCGTCTTGGGCTCCCCGTCCCCTTCCCGTATGGTCTCTGTGGACGCAAAGCAACATGGAACTCAACTACAGGATAACATTTCACTTGTCTGAACCGTTCAGTTGTCTGTGTAATGTTGTTGTTTTTAACGCACTCACGTTGTAATTATTCTACCAGCAACAGTAGTCACAATCATCATTTTGACTCTTTCAGTTTTCATAACTGTGTGCTTTCATGTCACCAGGCGTAATGTCTTCTCTCAGTCAAGGGTGGCCGTGGGGTGTATAACTTTGTTAGTCAAGGGTGGCCGTGGGGTGTATAACTTTGTTAGTCAAGGGTGGCCGTGGGGTGTATAACTTTGTTAGTCAAGGGTGGCCGTGGGGTGTATAACTTTGTTAGTCAAGGGTGGCCGTGGGGTGTATAACTTTGTTAGTCAAGGGTGGCCGTGGGGTGTATAACGTGCACAACAAGCTTGCTGTGTGCAGTGCCCACGAACTCGCGACAGGCAGGCAGCACAGGCGTTGGCTCGGATGAACCAGTAATGGACTCTTCATCCGTCACGTCAAGAAGCGGAACGAGACCACTGGATTCACAGCGAAGCTCGTTAGCCAACTAGCCACGAACTCCTGTCTCTCTGCTTGTATTTGCTGGGGAGTGGTTCAGGGGAGTGCATCTTTTCACCAGATGTTAGAAAATAATTTGAGAATTGTTTCTCTGGCTTATCATCTGTTCATCTGGGTGGGGGGGGTAGGGGGGGGGGGGAGTGGAGATGAAAGTATACGAGATTTTTTTTATAAAGTATGTGAGATATTGTACACAAGGTCTTTTGAGGAATATCGTACGAGTATACGTCATGTAGTATGTGTACAAATGTGTTAATAAATGTATGTGCATGCATGTGTATTCGAGTGTGAGACAGTTCAGATGAACATAACTATACATGCTGTAAGGAAATACACTACTATAATAAAACTGACTAATCTAGAAGAACATGCTCGTGAGCACAACACTCAACGAACACCAATTTTTGTCACAGTTTATGTAACAACGACAAAAATGCAATTTATTTTATGACTTATTTCTTTCTTAAAATTTAGGCTACAATAACACACATGGACTCACGCTTCTGAGTCCAAGCCCTACACATACACATGTTATGCACTCTCACGCTAGAGTCCAACTGCACAGCTCTGCATTCATCAGACCAGAACTCTCCCAGCACAGGTCCTGAATCACACACGGCGTTGACGACACTCAAGACAGTGCTGTCCCTAAGTGTGCGATCACCTTCCCCTCCTGAGAACAATAGACGATTTCCGGAAATAACAGGCAAAGATAATTTGACAGTGTTTTCTTTCTCCGGGAGAGTGAAGTCCCCTGAATGGAGGCGGCAGCTGAGAAGAGCCGATCTGCGACAGTTTTAGATCTTCAGGCATGGACCTATTATAATTTATACTAGACTACCAGATGGGGGAACCTACTATCCGATCTGCACGTTCCCGACGAACAGTGAGCGCTTGGTCGGTGTTTCTGATGCCTTTTCTGCCTTTGTTTACGGGTATTCGCCATCTTCCCCACGTGTTCACTGTACCCCCAACAAAAGCGTGCCTACTCTGCGCTACACCCGCAGGCCTGGACCTGTATATGCAGGCCATGCCTGTAGGAACTTACCGAGTGCAATCCCCTGGATTTCCGAAGATCGTCTGTTAAATTGGAGGGGAAGACCTAGGTCTTCCTGTCCTGCTGACTGTCCGGCAGACGCCCGTCTAGCGTCTAAACAGTGACGTCTGTTACTCGTCCGTACCCGACGTAGTCCACGTTCCTGACGTCCTTTCGGTACCAGTTCTCAACCGCGCAATCCGTCACGCATTGCCGTAATCATAATACTTCGCTAGTTTCTTCGTGATTCTCCTTTTACATCAAATACTGAGCTTGGCTGATATCCTAGTAGCTGTGATTTATCACCTACATCATCTCTCCTCACTCATTCCTTATTCAATAACTATTTCATAACTTCCTGTCATAATGGGCAATGGTTACAGCCCAGTAACTGCGACCTACCTATCGTTACCGGCCTTCAATTAATCAATTCAACGCTCTGTTATAGTTCATACATCATTACATCAGCCAATAGGCCTGCATTATTTCTAGTACGTCAACATAATTTACGAAACTAATTTTTCCGCAGCAATTATTCACAAGCGTACATTCAGCAAATTTACAGGGCATTCATTTTTCTGAAACAAGTTCTGACGCGAAACAAACTAACAAATCGTTACCTCTCTCGTCTTGGTGAAGAGTAGGGGGGTTCCACTACCGGCAACGAACCCTCAGTGACATCTCATTCCAAACGCAAAAAAGTTGATTCTCAAATATGATTTCTTTTTAAGTCTGTTGTTGTTTTGGTGTAATTTACTGACAGTATGTTATTTTGATAATCGTATTATCGGTCTAATATCACTTATGTAAAAAGGCTCTAAATAGAAAGGAAGACGAATAACAAGTCTTGTGAGCTAGGCATGTGTTAGAGATCCCGATCAATTGACTGGAAAAACGAAACCTCCCTGAACGTACAAAAGCAACTGCTGCTACTACTACTACTACGACTACGACTAATACTACTAATCATCATCATCATCATCATCATCTTACAGAGCACAAATTGTTTTGCAAGACAAAAATTCAGAGCTCTAGCACACATCATTCACGCACATTATAGTTATGCACGCAGACATACACATAATTTCTGGTCGCAGACATGGTCAGCCTAGGTTTGTGAAAAGGCTTGTCTAAAGAGGAAAGTCTTCAGCCGGGTTTTGAACCCAGACTGGGGAGATCTCGCAGACCGGCAGGCAGCAAATCCCAGACAGCTGGAGCGACGAAACTGAATGAGCGCTCACAAAAAGATTTCAAATTACGTTTTGCAATTTTGAAAAGCTTTTCGTCTGCCCTTCGGAGGGTGCTTGATGTTTGATATGAGCAGAGCAAAGGTGAAAAGTAAGAAGGGGGTGTACTGTTGAAGTGACGGTTGTTATCCTGTAGCTGAGTTCCATGTTGCTTTGCGCCCACTGAGACCATACGGACCATGCGGACTGTAAGGAACGAGGAGTCAAGGACGGCCACCTCAACTTTCACACAGCTCCTCAGCTCTTCGATCTTGTACTCACTCGCAGCGGAATTTAACAGGCAGCCAATGCAGTTCGTTTAACAGTTGTGTTACGTTTCTTCAGAACAAGCCGTGCTGAACTGTTCTGAACAGAACAGAGACAGCAACAACAGAAATGCATTACAACAGGCACTGCGACTCACTCTCGAAAGCCAAGTTAAACACGATAGAACGTGGTCACCATCTGGATGGGTGATGACCGTTACCAACAAGCTAGGCTTTGCGACCGCCTCGATATTTCTTCGGAGTCAAATTCTGTGCAAGACAGACCGAGGTGCCATGCGTGGATACACCTGCAAACATATCACACGCGCACTTGAAAGATCATGTATTCCGTGTCAGAGTTCGGTGGATTATGCGAAAATCAAAATAATAACCCAGCATGCACTTATAGTGTCAGTGTCTTCAAAATGTTGAAGTTGGATGCTATCCGAAAGAAGAAGAAGAAGACGAAGAAGCAAAACGTGTATCTCTTCTTACTTTAGTGGTTCCACGTTGGCGAAGAAGACATCCATCATTCTTCCCGTGATAAATATGACAAATGGCTGCGAGCATCCTGTTACTATGGCGCCCAGCGTGCCAACCAGCATCATGACAATCTCCAAAGGACCTGCGTACCGGAACTGCAATCA
This sequence comes from Alviniconcha marisindica, assembly GCA_018857735.1. Classification (NCBI taxonomy): domain Eukaryota; kingdom Metazoa; phylum Mollusca; class Gastropoda; family Provannidae; genus Alviniconcha; species Alviniconcha marisindica. The sequence continues at coordinate 1,049,078 of JABMCL010003485.1, read as the reverse complement.
CAGCAGGTTAGCAACGACTACTCATGTCGTAACAACCCGGAAATTTGAATGTAGCGGAATTCATTCACATGTCGTCATAGGCAATTAACATGTCAAAGCAATAAGGGCTGGAAACAGGTTAAAATCATAAGCTGTGATGCAGATGCGTCTGACTGTTTTTTCTTTTCGTTTTTTTCTGAATTGTGTCTTTGTTCTGTTTGGGGAAAGGGTGGGGAGAGGAGAAGACTGGCTTTTTTCTTCTCTTTTTTAATAGTCTTGGTAAATAAAATCGATAAGACACAAAAGTCTGAAACCAAGAGTCATCGGCTGTGCAAAAACACACACGCACACACACACACACACACACACACACACACACACACACACACGCACGCGCGCGCGCGCGCGCGCGCGCACGCAGGCTCGCACGCACGCACGCACACACACACACACACACACACACGCACACACACACACACACACTTACCAGCTCAAACATTCCCACTGTGGGTTGCTTCTCTTTCCGCTTTCTCCCGCAACAGCCTCTGGGACCCTCCTCCTCCTCCTCCTCGCCCTCCCCTATCGCGCCTCCGGCATCCCTTCCAGTCGTGGTGCCACTGTTGCAAGACTCATCGGGCCGCGAGGCCGGCAAAGCAATCTTGACAGAATGCAGATCTCCACGTGCGGACTCCGCCACAACGTCTTCCTTTGTCTTCATCCCCATCTGGACTGACTGAGCCTGGCTGTTCGGGTCGTGCGGAGCTGGACCAGTCATGGTGACGTTCGCTGAGCCCTCGTTCAAGCCTCGGTCCTTGGTCATCGTGGGCTTAGCTTCTTGAAAGTCTTGGAGTTTCAGCTCGATGGCGGTTGCGTTTGTGTTCAGGTCACTCGTTCGGGGTTGCTCCTGTTCCTGCGTCTGGAGGCTGTAGGCTTTCTTGGTCATGGTGGTGACTTTGGGGTTTGCAGATCTTATACAGCTACCTGTGATGTGGACAGAAAGCGGCTAACAGTGGTCACAATGCTTTGATTATACAAACTGTATAATTATGATGATGATGATGATAATAATAATAACGATGCTGCTGCTTTAGTTTTTGTTGTTATTATTATTATTATGGATTTTGTTTCTATCGTCATTATTTATTAGTAAATAATTGTTACAAAAGAGGTTCTTCTTATTATTGTCTTGATATTGTTTATTCTTATTCTTATTATTGTTGTTGTTATTGTTGTTGTTGTAGTTGTTGTTGTTATGATGATGATGACGGTGATGAGGGTGAAGAGGAGGAGGAGGAGGATTAACATAACCCCGCCCCTTCTCGGCTAGCGGACTGGCGATTATGACCACATCAACGCGACTCCCAGGGAGAAGAGATCGAGCACATCGTCAGGCTGGTGAACGGGTGGACGTCGGTTAGATTCCACACTTCGGCTCTCCCTTCTCTTCAAACGTTGTGGTTTGTGGACGCCGTCTTGTGACTGTGCTCCTCACAATATTCAATGCAACATTAACAATGGCACAGCCACACTACAATGCCCAACAAGTCACACAATACACTTGGTAGAAACATCTAACTGCAAAGGTACATTTAAACATAACTGACTTGTACTTGTAGCCGAGATATTCAACTGCAATTTACAATGACCAGTGACACAACAATCAGACCTTTACCCAGTCCACGGATGAATAAACACAACCGACCATAAATGTGCTACGTCAGGCCGGCAAACAGCAGAACCAAGAACAGATTCTCATGGTGGAGTACACACCTGTTAAATTTCTAACTGCTCTTTCTCCCTCAGGTGTCCAGCACCTCATACCAGTATATGTTCTCCTTGGAGAAAACTGTAACTGAGCCCAAAGAAGGGTGGACAGCACTCACTAAGCGCAGGCTCCGCAAAGATTTGGTTGAGTTGCTTTACGTCCAGAGAAACCCTAGGCTTATTAGGGACGGGAGCCCAGGACGGCCACCTGGACTTTCACACAGCTCCTGAGCTCTGACCGCGAAGAGCAGCAGTCGTGACCTTTCCCCTCCCTTCGCCCCCTAAAAAAGCCGGGTAGCAACAATTCCTGAGTCTCGTGCAGGCCATCTTTACACCTAGAAGTCTGAACAGTTAAACGTAACAACAGAACGGCCATGAGCAACAACAACAACAACAAAAACGAGTAGGAACAATCAGGTTCATGTAGGCCAGCCTTGAATCTAGAGGTTTGGACAACGAAACAACAGAACGGCCGTGAGCATCAAAAACAACAACAGAACAAACAAACAACCAGGTAGGAACAATCAGACTCATGCAGACCAGCCTTGCTCACCTAGAAATGTTGGACAAATAAACGTATTAGAAGAGACCTGCCGATGAATAGAATAGGCGCCAGGCACGGCCGTAGAGCAGTTCGAGGTAGACTGTCACGGTGGTGTGAACTTATGGGAGGTGATGCAAACCGTAGCCAGCTTTTGTCACGCGTGCAGCTAACTGCACACATTGTACACAGTGCAATGTTCCGATGTTTATGACAACTGGTTATTGAATTGTACAGATACACGGTACTGTGTTCCAATGTTTGTATCAAGTGTTCGTCTGATTGTACATATGCGTGTAACTGTACAGATGCCCCGTACCGTGTTCCAGTGTTTGTATCAGTTGGCTATGTAACTGTACAGATGCAGAGTATACCGTGTTCCAGTGTCTGTATCAGTTGGCTATGTAACTGTACAGATGCAGAGTATACCGTGTTCCAGTGTCTGTATCAGTTGGCTATGTAACTGTACAGATGCCCAGTACCGTGTTCCAGTGTTTGTATCAGTTGGCTATGTAACTGTACAGATGCCCAGTACCGTGTTCCAGTGTCTGTATCAGTTGGCTATGTAACTGTACAGATGCCCAGTACCGTGTTCCAGTGTCTGTATCAGTTGGCTATGTAACTGTACAGATGCAGAGTATACCGTGTTCCAGTGTCTGTATCAGCTGGCTATGTAACTGTACAGATGCCCAGTACCGTGTTCCAGTGTCTGTATCAGTTGGCTATGTAACTGTACAGATGCCCAGTACCGTGTTCCAGTGTCTGTATCAGTTGGCTATGTAACTGTACAGATGCCCAGTACCGTGTTCCAGTGTTTGTATCAGTTGGCTATGTAACTGTACAGATGCCCAGTACCGTGTTCCAGTGTCTGTATCAGTTGGCTATGTAACTGTACAGATGCCCAGTACCGTGTTCCAGTGTCTGTATCAGTTGGCTATGTAACTGTACAGATGCAGAGTATACCGTGTTCCAGTGTCTGTATCAGTTGGCTATGTAACTGTACAGATGCCCAGTACCGTGTTCCAGTGTTTGTATCAGTTGGCTATGTAACTGTACAGATGCCCAGTACCGTGTTCCAGTGTCTGTATCAGTTGGCTATGTAACTGTACAGATGCCCAGTACCGTGTTCCAGTGTCTGTATCAGTTGGCTATGTAACTGTACAGATGCCCAGTACCGTGTTCCAGTGTCTGTATCAGTTGGCTATGTAACTGTACAGATGCAGAGTATACCGTGTTCCAGTGTCTGTATCAGTTGGCTATGTAACTGTACAGATGCCCAGTACCGTGTTCCAGTGTTTGTATCAGTTGGCTATGTAACTGTACAGATGCCCAGTACCGTGTTCCAGTGTCTGTATCAGTTGGCTATGTAACTGTACAGATGCCCAGTACCGTGTTCCAGTGTCTGTATCAGTTGGCTATGTGACTGTACAGATGCCCAGTACCGTGTTCCAGTGTTTGTATCAGTTGGCTATGTAACTGTAGAGATGCAGAGTATACTGTGTTCGGGGATTGGCGAATCGGAGGGGGCCGATTGAGAAAGTACAAGACACGTGTTCCCCGTCTTGTATGTTGGCTATGTTGTAAGATGCGAGCTGTGTTGTGGTGTGTGTGTGTGTGGTGTGTGGTAGGATGCGGTGTGTGTGTGTGGTGATGTGAGGATGGTGTGTGTAGTGGTGTGTGTGTGTGTGTGTGGGTGTGTGTGTGTGTGTGTGTTGTGTGAGTGTGTGTGTGTGTGGTGTGTGTGGTGTGTGTGTGTGTTGTTGTGTTGTGCTGCTTGTGGTGTTGTTTGTGTGTGTGTATGCGTGCGTGCGTGCGTGTGTGTGTGTGTGTGTGTGGTGTGCGTCGTGGCGTTGTGTGTTGTGTGTGTGTGTGATGCGCTGCGGTGGCGTCGCGCGCGCGCGTGTGTGTGTGTGTGTGTGTGTGTGTGTGGTGTGTGTGTGTTGTGTATGTGTATGTGTGTGTGTGTGTGTGTGTGCGTGTGTGACAGACGGGTGGGATGGGTTGGAGGTGCTGACTCCACTGAGGCCGGATTTATAATATAGGCTAAAAAAAAGGTGATGATTTGATCATTGTTGATCGGTGCTTGCTATATAATCCAATAATATAACATGCTATAGTATACGAGACAAACACAAAGTGGGCCGTGATATTGCTGTCGCATTTAATAACCGAAGACGAAAATACAATATAGTGGCCTGATACAGCATGAGAGGGGTGCCGAGGTTATGAAAAGCAGAAGATAAAAATACAAACCATGGCGGCTGAACAAATAGCTTCAGCTCGATGGTTCGAAGTACGAAGAGTGAATAAAACAGATCTATGGAAATGTACTCACCAATGCGACGAAACGCAAGGAAGCAATATAAAGAAGAAGAGTGGAAAATCACAATTAAAGCGCTCGCAAAAACTGACGGAAAGTCGAAAGAAAAAGAAGCACACACACACACACACACACACACACACACACACACACACACACACACACACACACACACACACCTCCCTTCTCTCTCTCTCTCTCTCTCTCTCTCTCTCTCTCTCTCTCTCTCCCCTCCCCCTCACTCTCTCACGCACACACACACACACACACACACACACACACACAACACACACACACACACGCACGCACCATGAGGCCCTCATTCGCTCACTCCCTTAATTCATCAATAAATTATCCATTCAGTATAATTATGTCGTCAAGGTGGGGAAAGACGTACCTTTTTTGCTTTCTCCTGTAAATGTTCGCTGTCTGAGCGGCAATAATGATATCAACACGGCAAGATTCAGGTTACGTCGGTGTCAGTAGTCAGTCCAGTAGGCCTAGGCTTTACGTTTCACACAGCTTTATTCCGCATTACCTCTATTACCTCTACAAATAAAAACACGAAACTAATTTAACACGCTACTTTTCCGGCAGACTTCTTCTCTTTCACCACTAAGACACACATAGAATCTCAGGGTCGCCAGTAATGGACGACTTAGGATCCGCAAACAGTGGAGTGTGAATACCACAACAGGAATCGCGGTACGTGAATTTGAAACGGCCACTCCGCAAGAAAAGTTGTTGATCGCTTTTATACAGCGCTATTCTCCGCTCTCGAGCAGACTCACTGCGCGTGCGTGTGATTCTACATCAGTGACTAGCTTTTTAAAGCGCGTGGTGCGTGTGTTTTCTTCTCTCTTTTTTTTTTTGGGGGGGGGGGGGGGGGGGGGAGGGAGGGGGTTTGGGGGGGGGGGGGGTTAATCTCCGCTTAAGTTAGCTTAACCCTTTCGCTGTCATGCTTGCTGCGTCGTCACTCGGAAAATGACCAATGAAAGTGCTTTTTTTATTTTAAATCATTGAGGCTCCCCCCCCCCCCCACCCCCCACCCCCCCACCCCCCCGCTTTTGCCTGAGCACGTAAAGGGATTTCTATCAAAATGCACAGTATCGAAAGCAGATTTGTCACAGGGCTATCAAATATACTGTTTGCACACCTGTATGTGTGCACTTTTCAGCCCAGAAATTGTACAGGCTGGGGTAGTGAAGGGGTTAACGGCGCTGGCATGGCCGGTGCCACTTGAAACTGCTTTTTGGCGCGTTCTGTGTTCACCGTACAACCATGCACAATGTACCTTCATGCAAAGCCACATACGTCATGAGGATGTGTGTTTAGATGTTTCCAGCTCATTATATTTTTAGAGCCTTCAGGCAACACTGGGCAGTATTGTGGCATATGCTGTCGTCGGCGACCTTCACGGCACATATTGTCGGCAGTCGTCAGAGCAAAAGGGAATCAACTCAGAGATGACGATGGGGAGGAGGATAATATCATGATGAACATCACATTTATAGAAACCTGTTAGACTTGCTTTTGTTAAAACTGAAAGTTCATCATGCATCATTCATTTTACTGAGAGAATCACCAGCGAGTCGCTACACATAGCAATTGGTGAACTCTCGCTTAACATCCACAGAAACCATAAGGCTTATTAGGGACGGGGAGAAGGGGGGAAGGGGGTATGGAGGTGGGGGGAGGGAGGGAGATTAAATACCTATCGCTACACTGTCACCACCAGAATGACTTCTGCATTAAGGTGGGCAGCGATGAGAGCCATTTTAATGTTTCATTAACTGTGAGGGACAAAGTCACAAGACAATGTCAACAGACCATAACTTTTGAAAAGAAAGGAGAGCCGAAGCAGATTCGAACCGAGATCCCTCTGCTTACCAGCCTAACGCCTTACCGCTAGGCCACACCGCTCACGTGATGCCACTTCCCCAATTACACATTAAAATTCGTTTGTTCTTCCTCAGGTTCCAAATCCAGTCAGTGTGAGAAGGCTTGTGCTTGCAGCTGGGCGAGGCAGCGACCTTGCTCTTGAACTCTGACGAATATTAGCGAACCCGAGATGGTTTGATGCGTGGCTTTGGATACAGGAAGAACACCGAATCTTCAACGTGGTCAATGTCTGGTACAGAGTGAGACGAAGGCGTCAGCATCGGTTTCTCCTTGTACCAAAGGCTAAGCATCAAACACTCTTGAAGAAATTCTGCTCAGTCCCGTTTTTCGATGATCCGGCACTTGCGCCTTATGAGCTACAACATGGCTGCAATAAGCAAACGTCCCGATTTGTTTTTGTTCTATCTCGAAATATAGTTTCAGAAAACTTTATCTTATTGTCAAAAATACAATTATTAAAAATCTGCCCTGTCTGAATGTCTATCTGTGTCTCTGTCTGTCTGTCTGTCTGTCTGTCTGTCTGTCTCGGTCTCTGTCTCTGTCTCTGTCTCTCTCTCTCTCTCTCTCTCTCTCTCTCTCTCTCTCTCTCTCTCTCTCTCTCTTCTCTCTCTCTCTCTCTCTTTGTTTTTAAGTCGTTTTTTCCCCGCATAACTAATTGTATTCTTGTTTTATGTATTGAGTGTTGCTGTGTTTGACGTCAGGGACAGATTTGCAATAAAGCCGAATCGTGCTTAAATCTTTATCCTTGTGTAATAAAGTATTATATTATCTCATCTCATCTCATCTCTCTCTCTCTCTCTCTCTCTCTCTCTCTCTCTCTCTCTCTCTCTCTCTCTCTCTCTCTCTCTCTCTCTCTCTCGCTCTCTGTTGCAGACATAACTGTTGCGACATATATCGTCGCCTGCGACAATATGTGCCCGGCGACAAACTGTGCCACGACAGGCTACCTGTTGACCGTTCCGCTCTCTGGCCATAATCCGCTGTCAGTCACTCGAGCCCGCTCATCCAGGTAGTCAATCTCCTCCGACCAAGTACCCGACTGAAACTGGTGCGTGCGGCAGTACCCGAACTTAGTGCGGCAGGTTTCCAGGCGCTTGCATGTGTGCGTCCCAAGCCAGAACTGTTAGTAATGGCGAGGCGAGATTTAACCTATTGTCCTCGAAAACGACAGAAATTGTGTCGAGTGCTGCAAGTTCAACATTCTCGGGGTAAAAAACACATAGTGAAGGGCGCCGCGTAACTGAACTGATAATTATTGAAGAGAGGGTGTGTGGACCATGTTGCTTTACGTCCACAGAAGCGAGGTGCTTATTAGGGACGGGGACAGGGGGGGGGGGGGGGGGGGACGAAAGAGTGAAGGCTCGACCGCGAATACCGCCCGAAAAAGACCGGAGAGACCGTGGACCGCCGCCAGAACAATGGAAGTGCTAAGGCGGTGTCCCCTCGCCATTGTGCACTGCGCAATTGCTGTTTCAACTGCTGTGCTTGGGCAGAGTGACAAAGACAATGTCCGGTGCACTGCTGTTGACGAACAACTTGGACAACTCGAAGCGAAAGAAGTCCAACTTTCGCAGCCCAGCTCCACCTCCCTGCTCATGATCTCTTCTGGACTAACTTGAAGGTCCAGCTCTACCTCCCTCCTCTAGATCTCTTGATCTTTTGATCTCGCCTGGAGCCTTGAGGGTGTGTGTTGAAGATAGATTAATTATAGCTATTGGGCGGTTCAGGCGGGGTTGTTAACTCCCTTGACTTTTGCCCGGCATCGCTTCAGTCCCTTGGCTGCTTTTACTTCCCGTGCGTACTGTCTTCACAATGAAAGGCGGTAACAGTGAATTTGCGAATTTTACACTGTCAACTTTAAAGGTATTTTTGGAGGCCCGTAGTCAGAATGTGTCTGGCAACAAGCAATAACTTGTTGCTCGTGTATAGGATCCCCCAAAATGCATTTTGTCCACGAACTCGCGATCTTCTGGTCAGCCAAAAATCAACGCAAAGACACTTTTTTTTTCCATCCTCCATCCCCTTGCCCCGGTAATTTTTGCAACTGCAACAGTGGTGGCATTTGTACTGCTCCGCAATTCTAGGTTCAACTTCCATTGATATACACAGTGTGAAGCAACGCCTACTCAGAAATCGGCCCGGAAGTGACGTTGCGACCTCTTGCGACTTCTTGCGCGAACGATTACAAAGGGCATTCACTCGTGCAAACCAGCTTCATCAAACCGCCCAATACACAGAGACTCACTCACTTTCAGTCAGTAATTCTGACCTTACTCTGCATTCATATAGTATAGTTTATCTCGATCTTGCCTGTGATTTGTGTACCTCTCGATTTCGTCCATTAATTTCGCTTTTTTAGGATGTGTGGCACACAGGTGTTACATTTACCAAATAGACTAAATGCTTGCTTGACTTAATAATACACTGACCCAAAACTATTAATGTAGGTGGTGGGTTCCAGATTCTTATCCTTCAAAAGTTTGTGTCGAGTTCGGATTCAAGTCGTCAAATCGGATTTAAGTCTCAATTTGCATTACGAGAGAGAGAGAGAGAGAGAGAGAGAGAGAGAGAG
>JABMCL010003485.1:1010000-1032500 GCA_018857735.1 Alviniconcha marisindica | reverse complement strand
GGATGAGGAAGTAATAAAAATAAAAATGGACAACGGTGTCGCTAGGGTACTTCACTCGCTTCGCAGGTATTTTTTTAATTTGTTGACTTGTGGGAGGCGCACCCTTGTCTCTGGGACCCAGAATGACATAGTATCAGTTGAATTACCCCGCGATGGATGATTAAAGTATACTGACTTGACTTGACTGGACTTTAGGCTAGTTATTTCTCCTTGCTTCAATCCCTTCAAACAGAAGAAGAAATCCGTCAAACCTGCTCCGTTACCACGTCTGACTCTGGCTTTTACAAGTGAAGCATACTCTGTATAACAAAATACATCTCACCATTCAAACCATGTTTTAACTAAATCAGCCATAACTTTGCATACGATATTAAGTCAAATGCCTTCTTAAAGTCCATGAAAGCGGCATGCAGTTTCTTCTTATGTAACAAGTATTTTTGAATAACAGCAAATAAGATAAAGATGTGGTCAGTAGCTGAGCGATCCCGCATAAAACCCGCTTGTTCATCTCCATTAGATCCATTTTTTCTATTAATGTAAAAAATATTTTGTTAAGAATAATTATACCTAGCCTACTGCATACGTTTAATAATGATATACCCCGGTAGTTGTTAGGGTTTTGTGTGTTGCACTTTTTCGTGGAGTGGCTCGAAAAATATCGCTTCTGTTCATGCATCAGGAAACTGACCCGAAGAGAACACTTGACTGAAAAGTCCCAGAAGGATCGGAGTTATGATTTCTGCGGAATATATAAATATCTCCGAAATTAAAGTGTCTGGTCCACCCGCCTTGTTCTGTTTTAGATGGCTGATCGCTTTTTTGACTTCGTTGTGGGAAATATCCCCATTCAGCTGAAGTTTAATATTTCAGAAAAGCATTCATGCATCAGAAATGTGTTCATACGGTTCAGTAGGGGCATTAAACAGATTTGAAAAATGGTCTAACAATACATCTTTATGAATATTTCCAGCTACTCTTTTCTTAAAAGAGACTCATTTTTAAGGTAAACCAGAATGTCTTCGCATCTTTTGAGCTGTTTATCAGTTTGTTTTTCATTTCAGTTTTGTAGCGGTCAGATTTTCTTGTGAGCAATTTTCTATACTGTTTGCGGAGTTCAACATACCTAATTCTATCTTCTATTGAATTACTTCTAAAATTTCGAAGTGTATGTTTAACTACAGTTTTTGCTTGTTGGCATTCTTTATCAAACCATACTTGTCTCGGGTAATACTTAGTTACTTTTACTTTCTTGCTCATGCATTCAGAGTGAACATACTGACTGCCTGAATTATGTTAACAGGAATATACTGTTTTGCTTCGTCTAAATCTTTAAAAGTATTTCTCTCCTTCAGTTTGTCTTTAAAAATACCCAGGTTTTCTGGCATCCAAATGAGCCTTTCAAAGGAAAAAGGCCTAAAATCGAGTTAAGCACAACGTCATCTACACATTTCAATACACACGAAATCGGCATATGTTGTGAGTCAGTCCTTTCTTCTATTCACATTTATTGCGGAAGGCGTGCAATGGACCGCGAAAGTGCAAAATAATCAGTGACGCTGTTACCAGTAGCGGACACAAAGGTGTAGAGACCTCTCTCGTCGCCTTCATAAGCACCGTTAAGTATACACAAATCAAACTGTGTACATATTTTTTTTTAAAGAATTCACCAAAATCATTTTCTGCAGAATCTTGAGACCTTCTTTGTCCATGAGCACCATACTGTTCATCCTGTGCTACTGTAGTAAAGTATTCTATATCCAGGACGTGGTATGGTTGCCTGTTACCTGTTCGTGCATTAAAATCACCGCACAATAAGAATGGAGCATAATTGCCTGCTGAACATTGCCATAGTTTTCTGTTATTGTGAGCAAGCAGTGCTCCACAGCTGAAATACACTACGACAAATTTCAGAAAATCAAACACCCCGAGGCATTTTTGAGGCAGAAGCTGTCAGAGAACGTTTCCTAAAGGAATTTGGTATGCTGAATCCATTTCTGGGGTCTGCCAAAGTAAACAATGCTTACTCTGTCTGGTATCCTAAGATATTCAACATGGCCGACAAAATGCTGTACAAAAACACTATCAGCAGTGTTCTGATATTTGCTAGACTTTCACAACACTTTTCATGCCTTTTTTGTTTCATAGCATTTTCGAAACATGTGAAGCTTTGTTTAAGACCTCTTTCAGGTTTTGTTATACCCCACGTAAAAATGCTAGAGGTGTGTGTGTGTGTGTGGGTGTGTGTGGGTGGGTGGGGGGGGGGGGGGGGGGTATATCGGAATCGCCGTGTCTTTGTGTCTATCTCTTCGTGTATCTGTCTGCCGGGCTTTGTCCAGAAGATATCTTCTGAACAGCTCAACCTTTTGTATCCAAACCTGACATGGTGGTGCATCGTCCTGAGCCGACGTGTCATGCACAAGAACTGGAATGCTATCTTCAAGGTCAAGGTCACAATAAGGGCTTATATAAACACAATATGACTGTTTCAACTATATCAATGCTGTGGTATCTTCTGGACTGAGGGTGTGTGTTTTGTTTTTGATTTTTACCGAACGTAGTTTGTTGGTAGACCATCATAAACCAAAACATACTTTGAAAATGTGCTATTGTTGTGCGAAAGGTCAAGGTTACAGTAATGGTTCAAAATTCAATTTAATACTTGTCCGGATGGTACCCTCTGAACCGTTGAAACTTTAGTAACCGAACTTGATACTGTGATACATCATCATGAACCGCAGTGACCCAGTGTCTTATGGAATGTGTGCTTTGCTGTGTTCAAAGTCAAGGTCAGGGTCACAGCAAAGGTTCAGAATGTCATTAACTGTTTACCCGGATAATATCTTCTGAACGACATAACCTTTGTAGTCAAACGTAGTATGAAAATGGATCATTATGAGCCAGTGTCATGTGAAAAATGCTTTGCTATCTTCAAGGTCAAGGTCACAGTGTGGGGTCATATTATGTGTCTTCAGCACTGGCGATCCCTTTGCAACCAAACTCAGTTTGATGGGACACCATCTTAAGCCAGACTGCCTTGTGAAAAGACCGCGGGTTGCTTTGTTCAAAGACAAGTTCATAACGACGGTTCAAGTCACTGAATATTTGTCAATCCTATATTTTCTGTACTACTGATCTTTGCAAGCAAAATGGGTGTGCTGATATACTATTACTGATAACAAGACCTAATAACAAGACCTAATGCAACCTGGACAGACATGTAGATAGGAACAGTGATTTACAGTATCTAGGCACACAACGGGTGGTATTTCACCATGCAAGGCGACAAACTGTGTTGACATCCAATTCTGATTGAGGTTGTTTTGGTTTTGCTATCATGCCGGTGTATGTGAGTGAAATACATCAGTGCCCTGAAGAGGTCAAAACTACAATTAAGATGGAAACTTTTGTGGTAAAATGTGCGAAGAAGAAGTTTAACTGAGTAGACAAAGTCAGAAATTGCTCAATGGCACAGGAAAGAAAGATGGTGGTATTGTTTGTTTTACCAGTGGGGTGCCTAGGCTCAGCAGGCAGCAGTGTTTGAAGATTTGGCTGACAGTTTTTGTTTTGTTTTTTATATTTTTTATCACGTCTCTCCTGCAAGCCGGACGTGCTTTCAAGCGCATCGACATCGAAAGATATGAAACCTCGATCAAGCATGGAACTAGGAAGAAGAATGATTGAAAGTCGGGTCATCCCCCTGCCTGCCGAATGGGAAACCTGATCCCATCCTAGAACAAACAAAGCTGGCGTCGTCCTTGCCACTCATACTACAGACACCAGTTGACAAGCCGATTTTAGCTGGTGGTGGTTTCAGCGATGCCACTCAGACTGAGTCTCCCAGCCCTGATACAGACACAAGCCAAACTGAGTCTCCCAGCCCAGATACAGACACAAGCCAAACTGAGTCTCCCAGCCCAGATACAGACACAAGCCAAACTGAGTCTCCCAGCCCAGATACAGACACAAGCCAAACTGAGTCTCCCAGCCCAGATACAGACACAAGCCAAACTGAGTCTCCCAGCCCAGATACAGACACAAGCCAAACTGAGTCTCCCAGCCCAGATACAGACACAAGCCAAACTGAGTCTCCCAGCCCAGATACAGACACAAGCCAAACGAGTCTCCCCAACGAAAACCTGAGTGCCCGATGACAAAGCCAAACTGAGTCTCCCAGCCCAGATACAGACACAACCATTAGAGGGCCTCACAAAGGGAGATACAAAGGTGTTTCCGGTAAATAACCAAGCATCCAGCAATTGAGTTGTTTCACAAGACACAGATGTTGCTGTGTTACTGCTGGTACATTTTGATAAAATGAAATGTCCGAAAATCTGGATTAAAAGACAGCATGTCCCTACTCACACCACTGTGGATCTTTCAGACATAGAAAGGGATCAGCTTCAGAAATTGCGGGCTGGATTTCATGCCCGCACTGGGTGTGATTCGACTCCTTGGCAGGGAATCTTGCTGGAATGTTTTTCTGCTGTACTAGGGTCTGCTGAAATCACCGAGAAAAGGTGATCTTCCTGACATGCACAACTCTTCATCTGTAAAATACAGTCTGCAAAAGTGAGACACTGTCAACATGGCCCGGTCAGTCATGAGTCGCAGAGCCCATAATTTACGCAAGAAATTCTGCCCCCGACAAATGATGCACTCTCTTTTCACATCAAACAGGCGAAACTGTCAGGCAGCAATTTGGCAACAATGTAATCTACTGGTTGTTCTGGTCTGCTCGTGGACCTATAATACAGGTATATATGTCCCTGGGTCTATAAGGGTAACTTGGCTAACCACGTGACTATGGTGAAGGACTTCAAGCAACGTGCATTCACGGACTGTCGGGTCACCCTAAGACTGAGATACTAAAGACAGTCTCCTGGATGTTAACGTGGCACCTGCTGTCACAGGGTGTGTGCGTGTGCCTGTGGGCGGTGTCTTGAGTGTTAGCAATGAACCAGGTGTAAATTATACGATCACCAGGGGAGATCACTGTCGCATCAACGGTTGGTCTAGCTGCTTGTTGCGTCGTCGGCCCGAGTCGTCCCGCGGTTTCTCACTGCATGCATGGTCTGGCAGGCTTGCCGAGCCGGGATCAGCTGGCGGAGACCCCAGCGGGGTCCTGTCGAACGCTAGTAAACATGGTGCTTAACGCCCACAGAAACCACAAGGCTTATTAGGGACGGGGAGAACGGGGGGCAGGGGGTATGAAGGTGTAAGTAAGTAAACATGGTGCTTGACGTCCACAGAAACCACAAGGCTTATTAGGGACGGGGAGAACGGGGGGAAGGGGGCCAACGTCCTATAGTTTCCTTGGTGATGCGAGGGTCTGGGTAGAGTGCAGCTGGTGCTGGTGGGGTCTCGGGGCGAGGTAGGTTTCGGGTGGCAATTCCTTGGTACGGGCGTTGTCCTGGTAAACCAGTATAGCGAGCGATCTGCGAGTCGAATCGCTGGAGATGTCATCAAGTGGACTCTGGGAGGGAAGTATACAGGAGCTCGCTGCCGTCAGTTTATGTGCAGCATGAGACTTTGAGAGAGAGAGAGAGAGAGAGAGAGAGAGAGAGAGAGAGGAGAGAGAGAGAGGGGAGAGAGAAAGAGGAGAGGGGGAGAGAGGGAGAAAGAGAGAGGGGGAGAGAGAGAGAGAGGGGGGGGGGAGAGATGAGAGAGAGAGAGAGGAGAGAGAGAGAGAGAGAGAGAGAGAGAGAGAGAGAGAGAGAGACAGAGAGAGAGAGAGGGGGGGGGGTGAGAGAGAGAGAGGGGGAGAGAGAGAGAGAGAGGGGGGGGGATAGAGAGAGAGAGAGAGAGAGAGAGAGGAGAGAGAGAGAGAGAGAGAGAGAGAGAGAGAGAGAGAGAGAGAACAGGTCAGTGGTGGAGTGTTAGACTCGAGATTGAAAGGTGGCGGATTCGAGCCCCGGCAGGAGCGGCAGGATAATTTTCTTCTCCACCGTCAACTTCAAGTTCTGTGCTGAACTCTTATTTCAGTTCCACAGTAGCATGTAACACTAACAGTGTCCGCTCATTCTGCCAACTGTGCAGGAAAGAGCTACATACACATGCACCCAATGTATGTGGCTTCGAATATAGTGGCATTGTTGTAAACTGGTGCATGGTTGTATTGTTTACACAGAGCGTGAGCCGAAACGGCAGCAGTTTCGTCTGGTAACAGCCATGTAACAGCTAAACAGCATTAATTAGATCAGTGAATTATATTCAAAAATATGTGTTGTGTAAAAACAAACAACAAACAAAAGAGCAATGTTCTAGAGACTGTTACAAAGCTAGAACAAACAAGTGTTCCAAAGTTTAAATATCTGCACTTTGAAAAGCATGAAGTGTGTGTGTGTGTGTGTGTGTGTGTGTGTGTGTGTGTGTGTGTGTGCACATGTGCATAAAATTACATGCCTATGTATGTGTGTGTGTGTGTGTGTGTGTGTGTGTGTGTGTGTGTGTGTGTGTGTGTGTGCCTGTTTGTGTGTGTGTGTGTGTGTGTGTGTGTTGTGTGTGTGTGTGTACACATGTGCATACATGCCTATGTACATGTGTGTGTTGTGTGTGTGTGTGTGTGTGTGTGTGTGTGAGAGAGAGACAACATAAGTGAACACAATTAAATCCTTAAGACTGATGCCTTTCTTGTACACATATAATCTGCTTAAATTTGCATATATATCAATAATTGTAAATCATATCTTGTAACCAGATTTTGCATAATATATATACACAATTTTTATATGGCAACAAAATTAATAAAACAAATGGCAGCAGTAATTATAAGTTTCAAATAAGAACTCACAATCAGTCATAGACTCATATGCTCCTGCATACATCATGCATATTCATCTTAAGCAGACATTCAAATGAACCACTGGGGATTTCATAATCAAATTTTCATCCAGGAATGTCAGCCAAAAGAGGAAGAAGAAGAAAACTGAAATGCACACAAAATAAAATAATTTACAAAAATTGATGTTCTGAAAATTAAAGTAACAGCCATGCATATTTTGTCAGAATTGCCGTAATCAGTCAAGCGTACAAAACAAAAACAGACATAACAACGGAAAGAGCGGAGAAAAAGAAAGGAAAGGAAAACACGCACCAGCAATGAGTAAATAATTTGGTCAAACACAAATTAACGACAGAATTTCAAGCATACATACTGCAGATTAATAGATTTACCAATCTATACATAGTGCTGATTAATAGAGTTACCAATCTAATCAAGTCATTGAACTTCTGGAGGGTATACTGACAGTCAAAAGAAGTGCGAGCAATCTGCATTTTTTACAGAACAACCAAACGGAGCTTTCAAATTTACTCAGTTCTAATCCTAGTTTATCAGGCCATGATACTTTGTTTCAGTGTGTCACAGTTTGTTTGTTTCAGACAGCGCATCACAGTTTGTTTAGCCATAAATGTGTGATTATGAGTGGAGGTCACTGCTCTGTGTCAACAGTCACAAAAATGTCTGCAAACACATCAGAACTCATCAACAATGCATAAATGATGACAGCTATTTACCAGATATTTAGAGTCTCAAGTATTAACACAAATACAGCATAATATATGCCACTCAATCATCTGCTTAACTAGCCCAGTGTTCATTGCAGCTTCCTGAATAATTGCATGTTTAATCACATCATTCTGTTATCAGACACTTGCGGTGGTTACGTATCATGCTACCTTATCTGAAAATCCCAATTTTACCACAGTACATACCCAAACAGACAGTCACAAGAAATGTATCTGTTTAATGTTTAACAGGTAGAATAACACTGCTTATATCATAGAGTACCATGCACACAGCAAAATAAAACTCATTAACTCATCAGTATAAATAGAATCACTTCAACAACAAAATCAGTTCTAATTCATTTTTACAACACTTGCAAACATGATAATAATTAAAGTACAATCAACAATGCAAACAGCTCTAATAGTGAAAATAAGATGGCCCCCCTCACCACACACACACACATACACACACTAAACAACAAAACACACACACACACACAAAACACAATGACAGTCTTAATCATCAGCATTATGATGGCCAAAGTACAATTAACAATAAAACGATACATACAAAAGTAAAATGTGATAGAAAATGAAAGGGATCACAACAACACAAGAAAAACATTTAGTAACAATAATGCACTCCATGCCTATGTCTACATAAGGGTGTGCATTAGTTTGAAAAGTACTGTTTACCTATTTTTCTTCTTTTTCTTCTTCCTCCGACTTCTGCCAGCTGTGCTCCTGTTTTGGTCTTTGTGTTGTTTAGCTAGGATATAGCATAAAGCAGCTGAAAAACTACAACTGCAAACCAACAACTTCTGTTCAGTAAAGACACTTATAAAGCTGAATTCCTGTGGCACATTCCATGACAAAGGGTAACGGTGCAGAACAAAGTTGAGTGGGCAACTGCCCGGCCCATGTGTGCACATAACTGCCTTCTATGCACCCATGCACTTACGCATGCAGACACACACAAACTGGGGAGAATTAGTCACAGACTTGAAAAGACCAGCAGGAATTTTTGTAATTGCAGAATGTACTCCTTTGTTTGGAGAATAAACGCACAAGGGAGTTAATCAGCACTTGAAAGACGTCACACAACCACAACAACAAAGACCCGAGCCACCTACGGTACTTCTCACCTGGGATGTGAGTAAGTACAAGGTACATAACTTCACTAGAGGCACATCCTCACTTTTTTGTAGTTTTATTTTTCTTCTTGCATCAGAACCCTCAAAGTGGCAGTGTAATCAATGAGTGTTTTTCAATGACCTGATTAATTGTGTCCACTTAATGGATGAAGACGAAGACGCACACAGCGTGCACCAGGCACACCCGTCACAATTCTCTGCATGCTGAAATTGCTGATGGGTATTTATCCTCTACAGCTTGCTCTGCTTGGCAGACATCCACTGACCAATGGGAACGGGCCTTGGAGCCGATGCAAGTTTGCGTAGAAGGTCACTAGGGACCCAGTGACTGCTGTATGCTGTAACACACACACACACACACACACACACACACACATATGACACACAAATCTATTTATAATTACAGGAAAAAATCTTTTCAAAGCTTTCATTATATTCATGATTTCTTTTTTTGTCCAAAACAAAATCCACTGAGATTACTAGATTACTTGGTATTTAAGGTCCCATCAGCTGTGTAGGCCATATCAGGATGAAACACAGAAGGCAAATATCAACTTCAAACCAATCACCCAAAACAAACAAGACTGCAATGTCAGATAGAAGACAGACTGACAAAAGTTTGACATATGCTTGTTAAAATCTGTCCTGACTTTGACATGTACGTACTTGATCAAACAATTATCTTAACAAAGAATACTGTTTGGTGAAAATAAATCAGTTTAGAATGCTGAAATTTAGAGAGAGAGAGAGAGAGAGAGAGAGAGAGAGAGAGAGAGAGAGAGAGAGAAGAGAGAGAGAGAGAGAGAGAGAGAGACAGACAGACAGACAGACAGACAGACAGACAGACAGACAGACAGAGAGAGACAGAGACAGAGTATTAACCCCTTCACGTGATTATTTGTACAGCCTGCAGGCTGAGATGGTGTACTGGGGTGTACCATTCTAATGCAGTTCAAGTGGTTTTTCACCCAAGGTTGAATCTGTATCCACCTCCCTAACTTTGTGCAGCTGTGGCACCTGAAAGCTGACATGCATCCATGTTTTCACATGTACTTGTGAGCATTAAAAGCACCAAGAAAGACTGAACGGCTGGAGCTCGAAGCTAAACCCTCCCTCATACAAACACTCACGGCAGTGTTGGTGGTAGTAACAGATGCGGTTGTAGACATTTTGAAGTCCAACCTGACTGGCATAGAACATGGGTCCACCCATGTAACGCGGGAAGGAGAATCCGTACCACCTGTGACAGAACACCCTCATCATTGCAACACCCCTTTCTTTTAGCAGCTTGAGTTGCCATAAGTCAATTTATTGTTGTCTCAGCATCGGGATGCAAACCTGTCATTTCACCACTAACTAAAATGGCAGCCTAGCAGTGCAAGTGAATGCCAGCTGCACACATACCTTCAATATAATTTTGTTATGATGATGAGTGGAATGACTGACAGGTCAAATCTCATGCAGACTTCTGACTTACATACCAGACAGCATCAGTATCCTGTCACAATGCCAGCTGCACAATTGCCTTCAATAATATGATGATGAGTGCAATGACTGACAGGGCAAATCTTACACAGACTTCTGACTTACATACCATACAGCATCAGTATCCTGAGTTACATACCAGATCATATCAATATCCTAAGTAACATACCAGATATCATCAATATCCTGATTCACATACCAGGTAACATCAATGTCCTAAGTAACATACCAGATATCATCAATATCCTGATTCACGTACCAGGTAACATCAATGTCCTAAGTAACATACCAGACAGCATCAACATCCCGACTTAACATACTGGATAACATCAATAGCCTGAGTTACATACCAGACATCATCAATGTTCTGGGCTACAAACCAGACAACATCAATGTCTTGACTGAGATACATACCAGACAACATCAATGTCCTGATTGAGATACATACCAGACAACATCAATGTCCTGATTGAAATACATACCAGACAACATCAATGTCCTGATTGAGATACATACCAGACAACATCAATGTCCTGATTGAAATACATACCAGACAACATCAATGTCCTGATTGAGATACACACCAGACATCATCAATGTCCTGATTGAAATACATACCAGACAACATCAATGTCCTGATTGAAATACATACCAGACAACATCAATGTCCTGATTGAGATACACACCAGACAACATCAATGTCCTGATTGAAATACATACCAGACAACATCAATGTCCTGATTGAGATACATACCAGACAACATCACTGCCATGAGTACTAGTTGTAACGTGATATTTTTAGCATGTATTGTGTTCTGAACAGGGTTTATATTGCGCAGTGCTTGACTGTATCTTAAATATAAATCAGTAATCTATCTATCTATCCCTGTATCTATCTTTCGGTCTATCTGTATATATCTAGCTAGCTACCCTACGCTACGGCATACCAGATAACGTCAATGTCCTCTGGCTTGGCTGCCACCCCCTCCTCCAGAATCCTGAACCCTTCATTGATGGCCGAGTACACGCATCGCTCCAGTATCTCCTGCACACACACACAGCAGCACACAGTTAGTTAGTAAAGGGACAATAATGCCCCGCCAACTGTGCAGTCCAATCAGGACAATCAAACTCTATCCTAAGCAAATACTCATTTCAGAATTCTTCTTTTGTGTAAACCCTTTCTCGTGTCAAACCTGCAAAACAGTAAAACACATAGACATGGACTGTAACAGAAAGACAAACATGTTTTAAAGTGTTTCGATGCAGGTTAACATTAAGCATGAGTGATTAGCATTTTATACATGGACGCTCACACATGCATGCACACACATACACACACACACACACACACACACACACACACACACATACACACATGTGACATGATTTATGTCCACACTCACACACACACACACACACATGACGTGAATTATTTTCACAAGGATGTATGTGATCAAAACATTTTGCTTCACAAGTATTTTTGCCTGGCCCACACCTGAGTGGAGATGCCACGCCTCTGGATTCCCAGCTCTGTGCAGTGGGCCTTGATGATATCAGTGACCTCTTCGTCCACCATCGCCACCCGACCTCCAGGCTTCTCATAGCGGTACCAGCCTTTGCCTGCAGACAGATCACCAAACGGGTCTGGAATACACAGCGCAATCCGATGCATTTCTCTGACACAGCAGCGGGGCCAAAGTCTCGATACAATGTATGATGTTCTCGGCAGTCTTTCGGTGGACTCACGTGATTCTAAGCAGCTGCTGAACAATGACACATACCAGTTTTGCGGCCAAGTCGACCCACACCCACACAAAGGCATAAACCATTATCCTGGCCAAGATATCCCAGGTTTTACACAATGACATACCACTAACAGTCCTGCAATCAAATCACCCCAGATCTACACAACTCGTACCAGTCTCGTGTCCAAGTCACCCTAGATCTGCACTGTAAAACACACGGGTGTTGCAGCCAGGTCGCCCTAGATCTACACAGTAATACTTACCTGTCTTGCAGCAAGGTCGCCCTAGATCTACACAGTGACACTTACCTGTCTTGCAGCCAGGTCGCCCTAGATCTACACAGTAATACTTACCTGTCTTGCAACAAGGTCGCCCTAGATCTACACAGTAACAGATACCTGTCTTGCAGCAAGGTCACCATAGATATACACACTAACACATACCGGTCTTGCAGCAAAGCTGCCCCTACACTTTAACACATACCAGTCCAGCAGCAAGGTCGCCCCAATAACACATTGCAGACCTACACAATAGCAAATACCAGTCGTGTGGCCAAGTTGCCCTAGATCTACACAGTATCACATACCAGCCTTGTGACCAAGTTGGTCCACATCTCCACAATATAACATACCAGCCTTGTGGCCAAGTTGCCCCACATCTCCACAATATCACATACCACTCTTGTGGCCAAATTGCCCCAGATCTCCACAATATAACATACCAGCCTTGTGACCAAGTTGCTACACAATATCACATACCAGTCTTGCAGATCTACACAATATCACATACCAGTCTTGCAGATCTACACAATAACACATACCAGTCTTGCAAATCTCCCACAATATCACATACCAGTCTTGCAGATCTACACAATAACACATACCAGTCTTGCAAATCTACACAATATCACATACCAGTCTTGCAGATGTACACAATATCACATACCAGTCTTGCAGATCTACACAATATCACATACCAGTCTTGCAGATGTACACAATATCACATACCAGTCTTGCAGATGTACACAATATCACATACCAGTCTTGCAGATGTACACAATATCACATACCAGTCTTGCAGATCTACACAATATCACATACCAGTCTTGCGGCCAAGTCGCCCCAGTGTGTACAGTTTGTCGGGCAGAGAGCAGTAGCGTTCCCCCCGGAAGAAGCGGGTCTGCGGCGTCAGCGTCACTCCCTCCTGCTTAGCCACTTCATGGCGGATACGCCAGCCAACGTCAAGGCCTGTGAGTGAGGAGATGACAGTAACCAGGATTTACCTTCCCGCCAGCTGCACAAGATCATGTCGGGATCAAAACGAAGGAAAGAAAATGCCTGCTACAAACGCTATGACGGTACAGGTGAATAACACTGGGTGAGAAACATGAACCTCATCAGGATTGCGGAAGGAAAGTTTCAAGTAATATGTGCTTCTTCTTTACTGGGCTGGGGTATGATCTGGGTCAACAGGAAAATAGCTGATGGTGTATTGAGCAGTGGGTCATTTTCTCTTTTGATGACACATTTAATCAGTTACAAAAGATTCTGAAATTTGTTACCCTAGATCTACACAGTAACACACACCAGTCTTGCAGTAAGGTCGCCCTAGATCTACACAATAACACACACCAGTCTAGTAGCAAGGTCGCCCTAGATCTACACAATAACACACACCAGTCTAGTAGCAAGGTCGCCCTAGATCTACACAATAACACACACCAGTCTAGTAGCAAGGTCGCCCTAGATCTACACAATAACACACACCAGTCTAGTAGCAAGGTCGCCCCAGATCTGGGTCAACAGGAAAATAGCAGATGGTGTATTGAGCAGTGGGTCAATTTCTCTTTTGATGACACACTGAATCAGTTACAAAAGATCTTGAAATTTGTTATAATGATCCATATTAAAATTAAAAATAAAGTTTAAAAAAGGTAAACTCTCTCTCTCTCTCTCTCTCTCTCTCTCTCTCTCTCTCTCTCTCTCTCTCTCTCTCTCTCACACACACACACACACACACACACACAGAGCCAACCCCCATCCAGTTTGTGACTTAAATTTTACTTTATGCCCACCACCCATACCACCTAGACATTTTTTTATTTTTTTAAAGAGACGCTATTGACAAGGCTAAAGCCCAATACCGATGACCGTAACTGTCTACAGCAAGGCAAGCCATGGTCCTCTCTACGAACCCATACTCAGCAGGCCCACCGCTTACCAGAGAGGTCGGACACTTTGAGTGTCCCCATGGGCATCCCAAAGTCCTCCAGCACCCTGTCCACGTCCTGAGGCAAAGCCCCTTCCTCCAGCATGAAGCTGGCCTGCAGGCAACCAGCGGCAAGGTCTCTCAGCAGGCTCAGTCACCACCATTCGACCCCCTCCTTCCCCTTCCCGCACCCTTTTATCCCTGCCCCACATCCTTTTTCCAACAGTCCCCTTCTGACCCGACTCCTCACATCCCTTTCCCCACAGTCCCCCTCCCTTTCCCAACAGTCCCCCCTCCACTCCCTTTGCCCACAGTCCCCCTACCACTCCCTTTCCCCACAGTCCCCTTTTGATCCCCCTCCATGCATCCCTTTCCCCACAGTCCCCCTCCCTTTCCACACAGTCCCCCTCCACTCCCTTTCCCCACAACCCCCTCCAATCCCTTTCCCCACAGTCCTCCCTCCACTCCCTTTCCCCATAGTCCCCACTCCAATCCCTTTCCCCACAGTCCCCCTCCACTCCCTTTCCCCATAATCCCCCCCCCAATTTCCCACAGCCCCCCAATCCCTTTCCCCACAGTCCCCCTCACCCTCCCCTTTCCCCACAGTCCCCCTCCAATCCCTTTCCCCACAGTCCCCCTCCAATCCCTTTCCCCACAGTCCCCCTCCAATCCCTTTCCCCACAGTCCCCCCATCCCTTTCCCCACAGTCCCCATTCAATCCTTTCCCCACAATACCCTTTTCACCCCCTCCTCATCCTTTCCCCAAAATCCCTTCCCCCCCCCCCCTTCCCCCTTTATAACCTTTGCCAAGTGCAACAAGCATGTGGCTGCCTACATGGAGTTATACTGCACTATATAAGTGAAATTGTCATTGACACCCACATGCAAGTAACCATGGAGACAGTGTTGTATACAATGTGACACTGAATGTCATAACAAGGATCAGGTGTGGGATTTAAAATGATCCATTGCAGAGGCTTTTAAATTTGCGCAATGGACTTTTAAAATCCCCCTTACAATTAAAGAAGAGCTTGAACTGAACAGCAGCTGTAATGTACCTACTCCTGCAGACTGACTCACTCAATTTGTGTGCTAAAGATGCTTCATCTGGCTGCAGACAGACTCACTCAATTTGTGTGCTAAAGATGCTTCATCTGGCTGCAGACAGACTCACTCAATTTGTGTGCTAAAGATGCTTCATCTGGCTGCAGACTGACTCACTCAATTTGTGTGCTAAAGATGCTTCATCTGGCTGCAGACTGACTCCTCAATTTGTGTGCTAAAGATGCTTCATCTGGCTGCAGACAGACTCACTCAATTTGTGTGCTAAAGATGCTTCATCTGGCTGCAGACTGACTCACTCAATTTGTGTGCTAAAGATGCTTCATCTGGCGCAGACTGACTCCTAATTGTGTGCTAAAGTCTTTTGCAGACAGACTCACTCAATTTGTGTGCTAAAGATGCTTCATCTGGCTGCAGACAGACTCACTCAATTTGTGTGCTAAAGATGCTTCATCTGGCTGCAGACTTGAAAGCAGCCAAATGGAGCACGGTGGCCCATTGTGACACACGGTGAGCGCGCCTGCTCCTGGTACTCCATGAGGGAGCAGAAGCCAGTGGAGCCTTAGGCTAGTGTTTCTGTTGCTTTGTTTTGTTGACGTGACTTAATACCATCCTTCCGAACAAAGTCCTGTGGTCAGCGCTCTTTCTCTTACCAGGCTCCAGTTATCTGGAACCAACTCCCTGTTTCTGTCCACCATTCTACCTCCATCAGCTCTTTTAAATCTTCCTTGAAAACCTGTCTCTTTAAAAAAAAAAACTTTTCTTCAGTCTCATTGCCCTGATATGTGACTGGTGTGTATGTGTGTGTGTGTGTGTATGCGCACGCGTGCGTGTGCGAATCTGTGTGTGTGTGCGTGTGCATTCACATTATATGCACTGAATTTTGACAATATGTATTTTAAAGAACATGTAAGCACTTAGGGCCTGTGCAGGTTAGGCACTCTAAGTATTCATTATTATTATTATTATTATTGTTGTAAGTCAGCATCTGTGCCCACCTCTGCTAGCCACAGGTTGTGCATCCTGTTGGCCACAAATCCATGGCAGGTCCTCACCAGCACAGACACCTGTTCAAGCAAACAATCCATCCTTACACATAGTATCTACGTTATAGTCTTGAGTGTATCACCCAACAATCACCTGGCCAACACACTCTATTTTCATACATGTTCACACATCACCCTGACAGAAATATGACAAAACAAAACAATCTGTTCTAACAGATATCTGCATATCACTCTTACAGACAACTGGCAAAGTAATATTCCGTTTTTAATACAGCAGATTCCTTCGTTTAAGATGCCCTAAAAATTAAGCCCCCCAAAACACCTCCCAAAACGGGTCCTTGGTCAGACAATCACCGACACAGGAAACTGAGGAACAAAGTTTCTAGAAACATGGCCTCAAAAGAGATGGCCTCGCATCAGGGTGCTTTCACCGCGCAGGCATACATCTGACTCTAAGTTAGTCAGATGTATACCTGTATAGTGTCTACATTTAGTCTAACCCTGGTTAGACTGGATTTCTTCCCTTCTCCATACATGTCTTCCTGTTACTCTAATGAACACCTGCTTTAAACTCTGAAACACTGTGGCCTTCCAAAATGCACAAGAGACCTGAGAAGTCACCATGGCCTCCCATCATGTGCACCAGAACAGACCAAGCTAGTGGTGACAGTGAAACCACACTGAACTTCCATAATGTGCACCACCAAAAATCTAATTGTGGGAACCTTTGGCTCACTGTGGCTTTCTGTGATGCAAGCGTTCCACAACAGCAGTTGTTCAAAGGTGGATGGGAACATGTTGTTGTAGTAGTACACCCCAGCTGAACACTCTTAGGATCACCTGATATATGCAAACATACATTAACAAATGCATTCATAGGGTCAGAGGATTGCATGTGTGACTGTTTTTTCTTACCCCACCACATGGGCAGCCGCACAGCGTCTTCAGAGTTCTGTTTCTGGAGGACGGCTGCTGTTACGTATGGAACTCACCATGGCTGAAGACAGCTTGACGTAACAACACTTTAACATAGCCTTGGCGCTCTTGCTGCTGTCGGCGTGCTGTGACACAAGCAAAGCCGAGGCAGAGATCGGGCAGCGACCTACCTTGCCAATCTTCTTGCCCAGGTCCATGACTGTGGCCACAGTCTGGGCAGAGGTGTCCTTGCCGTAGACATTCTCCAGCAGGGGCATGATGTGAGCGGGGGCAAAAAAATGAGTCCCCACCACCCGCTCTGGACGCTTGGTGGCGCCGGCGATCTGCAGGCACAGGTGTCATGGAGTATCACTCAGAGTTAACGGTGCAGCGCAGACTCCAGTCAGAATGACTCGGCCACAGCTACTAGTGAGGCCAGTGACTCACACTTTACTTATGGTTAATAATGATAATAATAATGGATTATTTAATGATGCCCCATCTCGTAAGAGATCAGAGCACTTACAAAGATATAAGGATACATTCATTTCATCACACACACACACACACACACACACACACACACACACACACACACACACACACACACAACAAATACATGCATTAATGCCCTGGCAACCACGATGTATCTCGGGGTAATACAGATGTCATCAAACCACAAGTAACACTCCAACTCACTGTCCACATTACATAAACCATTGTTTGTTTTAATATGGGGGGGGGGGGGGGGTGAAGCAGAATGAACCACATAAATAGCAATTCAAAAAGTAGGCTTTCTGGCAATGGATACAGCATGCAAGGCTGTATTTTGACCAACTTCAGTGCTTTAAAGACAGAACGAGGGAACACTTTGTAGCTCTGGGTCCCCAGCAGAGGGTGGGTAGGGGTTGAGCTGGTGGTGTGTGTGTGTGTGGGGGGGGGGGGGGGGGGGGGGGAGGGAAAGAAGGGGAGGAGCTTAATTTCAACATCCATGGTACCCCATCGTGGGACAGCCCAGAGAAGTTTTCCAGTTGAACGAAAAGACAAAGGAATTAGATTACCGTGTCTATGCTGATTGTTGAGGTGTTGGTGCAGAGGACAGCAGACGGCTTGCAGATTCCATCCAGCCTCCTGAAGACGTCCTGCTTCAAAGCAGCATCTTCATACACTGCCTCAATGACCTGCATGGACACACACGGGACAAGTTATCTGTCAATCAGACCATCTGCAAAGAGTCACCCTAAACCCATACATGAACTTACCCGTTATTGTGGGTCTGATTGTGATGCAGCCACATATCAGATGCATGTGAAAGTGTGTACCAGATGCATGTGAAAGTGTGTACCAGATGCATGTGAAAGTGTGTACCAGATGCATGTGATACAGGAGCGCAGGAAATGAATGTAGTCAGTTATACATCTGATAAGTGTTATACATGTATGCACCTACAGATGTCCATAATGTAAATGCACAGCAGATTAGTGTAATACTAATGTACATACACATCACATGTGTACAACAAGTGAAGGTACACAATTTCTATGCATAATACAGGTACATACTAAATGTGCATAATACAGGCACACAAACTAGATGTATCAACACAGGCACACACCAGTTGTTTATGATACAAACAAATCACTCCAGACAAGCTTTGGTCCACAGAAGCATTTGCTTTCTCACCAACAGTAGCCTCTTGTCAGCAACTGTAGTATCAGGCATTTTATCCAGCATCTAAGCAACTTAAAGACAGAAAAAGGGATGCATAACTTTAACGCATTTAGGCCTTCCAGACAGTCCAATGCGCTCTCCATGCATACCACTTTTTTTTTTAAATGTGCACGGAAGACAGACATGACTAAAGAAGCTATCTCCTCTGCATGCATATTATGGCTCAAGATGAGTATAGTACAGGTACACATCAGACAAGTCAAATACAGATACAAACGCATATGTGTAATACAGATCCACACCATCCACACTAGCCAGCTATCTGCTCTTCACACATATTATGGCCCAAGATGTGTATAGTACAGATCCACATTACATAAGTGTAGTACAGATCCACACCACATAAGTGTAGTACAGATCCACACCACTTAAGTGTAGTACAGATCCACACCACTTACGTGTAGTACAGATACACACCAAATAAGTGCACTAATGACACACACCACACAAGTGAAATACAGATATACACCACATAAGTGTAATACAGATACGCACCACGCAAGTGTAATACAGATACACCACAATGCAAATGTAATACAGATACACACCACACAAGTCTAATACAGATACACACCACATAAATGTCATACAGATACACACCACATAAATGTCATACAGATACATACCACATAAATGTCATACAGATACACACCACATAAATGTCATATGGATATATACCACCTAAGTGTAATACAGATGCACACCACCTACGTGGGATACAGATACACACCATCTACGTGGGATACAGATACACACCACCTACGTGGGATACAGATACACACCACCTACATGGGATACAGATACACACCACCCAAGTGTACTACAGATACACACCACACAAGTGTACTACAGATACACACCACATAAGTGTACTACAGATACCACCCAAGTGTACTACAGATACACACCACACACCACATAAGTGTACTACAGATACACACCAGATCCACACTGGCCAGCTGCTGCATGTCAACTGTAGGCGTGAGGTTGTTAAGGCAGCGCTGCACAGCATCCTCTGTCATCAGCTTGCGGCGGACAGAGTCTTTGAAGATCAGCTTAACTGTCCCCACTCCCTTGTCCAAAAACTGCAGGCAAAAGAAAATCTGCATTAGGTTGTGTGGCTGAATACTTCTGAAGATATGTAAATGATGTAAAAACACAACAACAACGACAAAAACAAACCTGCATTTGTACAGGCAGTGTATTCTTTCACAACTCAAACCACAAAAAATGAGTTTTTGTAATTCCAGATTTAAGGGACAGGATTCTCATGTCTAAGAAACACTGATGTATGGCTGTATATTCAGAGAGACAGTGCTAGTGATGCTAATCTTGTCTAGCTGTCACCAGAGATGTGCAATGGAAAATGTTGGGGCTCTCTGATTGCTGCTATAATCATTATGAAATTGGGATGATTTATTAGAAGAAATTTGGATATGTTTTACTTAAGAAAAAAGAAAAAGAAAGAAGAGGCTCTGCTTGCATGATTAAATTATTTACTTCTACATTTACACAGTCCAACACCCAAATCCATAAAAAAAACAAGTTAACCCAACTCATTCACCATTCATTCATCATTCCTCCCTCATTTACTCATCTGCTATTCACCCGTAATCCCTCCCTCATTCACTCTCTCACCTACACTCACACTGCCACTTGTCTCCACTCACCCTTCTCCTTCATTCACTCACTCACAATCACTCACCCACACTTACTCACCCAGGCATTCAATCACTCATTCAATCACCCACACTCACTCAACCATTCAGTCACTCACTCAATCACCCACACTCACTCAGACATTCAGTCATTTGCTCATCACCCTCACTCACTCAGCCATTCAGACACTTACTGAAGTTACTCACACCCATCCACTCACCCACCCCAACTCACTCACCCACATTAACTCAGCCTTTCAGTCACTTACTCACTGAGTCATTCACTCACTTACTCACTAACCCACACCCACAATGGATAACAGACATATACAAATATACATGTACAGTTAATGCATACATAATATACAAAAAAGGTACAGACATATCGACAGCCATACAGACAGACAGTCAGACAAAGTACTTCATAGACAGATATTTGCCTTGCATCATGTGCATCAAGTGATTGACTGCATGTCACACGTGTATGCATTTTAAACCTTGCATCACGTGCATCGAGTGATTGACTGCATGTCACACGTGTATACATTCTAAACCTTGCATCACATGCATTGAGTGACTGCATGTCACACGTGTATACATTCTAAACCTTGCATCACTGCATTGAGTGACTGCATGTCACACTGTATACATTCTAAACCTTGCATCACATGCATTGAGTGACTGCATGTCACACGTGTATACATTCTAAACCTTGCATCACATGCATTGAGTGACTGCATGTCACACGTGTATACATTCTAAACCTTGCATCATGTGCATCGAGTGATTGACTGCATGTCACACGTGTATACATTCTAAACCTTGCATCACGTGCATTGATTGACTGCATGTCACACGTGTATACATTCTAAACCTTGCATCATGTGCATCGAGTGATTGACTGCATGTCACACGTGTATACATTCTAAACCTTGCATCACGTGCATTGATTGACTGCATGTCACACGTGTATACATTCTAAACCTTGCATCATGTGCATCGAGTGATTGACTGCATGCCACACGTGTATACATTCTAAACCTTGCATCACGTGCATCGAGTGATTGACTGCATGTCACACGTGTATACATTCTAAACCTTGCATCATGTGCATTGAGTGATTGACTGCATGTCACACGTGTATACATTCTAAACCTTGCATCATGTGCATCGAGTGATTGGCTGCATGTCACATGTGTATACATTCTAAACCTAGAATAACTACACACACACCGACCTTCTGGTTTTGCTCCACCAGTGTCACTGGGAAGCCGGCCCGAAGCAGACAGATGGCGATGCCCACGCCCATGGTTCCCGCTCCGATCACACCCGTAGTCTTCACCACCAGCGGCTTCGTGTTGGCAGCGCTGGCTCCACTGGGTAGCTGCCACTGTAGAGGTACAACGAAGGGGGGACTTTTCATTCGGTATGCAGCAAACAGGGTTCACGGTATGTGTAAACTAGACAGCGTCATGCAACAGGGAAAGAGAAGATTGGAGGGGGTGAGGGGATAGAGAGAGGCTAGGGAGTTGAAGGGAGGGGAGAGGGAGATTGAAATAGAGAGGGAAAAAGAGAGGGAGAGAGAGAGAGAAAAAGAAATGAGGGAGGGATGGAGGGGAGAGAGAGAGAGAGAGAGACAGAGAGACAGAGAGACAGAGACAGACAGACAGAGACAGAGACAAAGACAGAGAGAGACAGGCAGAGACAGACTGACTGAGAGAGAGACCTACAGACAGACAGAGAGACAGAGACAAACAGAGAGAGACAGAGACACAGAGAGAGAGAGAGGTACAGGCAAACTGGCCATTTGCACCACAGCTGAGGTCAGATCCAGACTCAGCTGGGCTCGGGCAGAGCATCGGCAGCTTCAGTTACATCTGTCATCAGGACTGTACTTGAATCAGAATCACTGCTTCTGCCCCCCCCCCCCCCCCCCCCCCCTTTGGGGTACAAACTGCTTCTGCCCCTCCCACTTCCCCTCCTTTGGGGTACAAACTGCTACCCCCACCACCACCAGGTACAA
>JABMCL010003485.1:967500-1007500 GCA_018857735.1 Alviniconcha marisindica | reverse complement strand
CTCTCATGCTCTCCCCCCTCACTCCCCACCCACCCCCTTCCTTTGCCTAGATCTCTCATGCTCTCCCCCCTCACTCCCCACCCAACCCACTCACTATCCACATATGCCTCCGTCCATACTGAACAAGCCATACGCATCTCACAGACATGCCACCTTTTTTTTCAGAAACAGTACTAAATTCTACTGCATAGCTTGGGTAACCAGGCAGGTTTTGAGGTGGGATTTGAACTGAGGCAATGTCGGTACCATTTTGAGCATGGTCCGCAGTGAGTTCCAAACAGATGGTGCCATGAAACTGAAGGAAAATATTTTTCAAAGATGTTTGCTTGAACAAATGCAGAGGTTACACAGAAAGGCAACATGAACTTACCACAGGTGCAATAAAGCCTTTTTGCTTCAACTTCACCTGTTTCATGGCAGCTGAACAAAACAAAAGCAGAGCTCATAGTCAGCACACATTTCTGCTGAATCAAAGCGCACACCACATGCAAACAGCATGAGCAAATTATACAGATACAGCAAGCTTGCATCAAAACAGTTTATACCAATCTCGCATAAAAAAATTTTTTAAATGCAAACATAAATGAAACACTCAGTTTAAGATGCAGACCACCATACTCTTTACATCACATCACAAAAACATTTTATGAGTGTGTGAGTATAACCAAACTAAAACAAACAAAACAAAACAACAACAAAACTATTTTTAATATATATATTAAAGAAGAAAAGATGACTGCCAGCATTCCAAAATAATATTAAAAGAGGTTAAAAATAATGCTATTTTAATCAGACAAAACAAAACATTGGAATCTGACTACTCATTTTTGGTTGTTGCAGAAGTTTGCTGCAGACAACAACCAAAAATTAAGTATTCAGATTTCATTCACATCATCATTTAGTTGTTTTAGTGTGTTACCTGTCTGTTTGTACCTTGAAAAAGGTGTTTGTGCAGAAAATTGCATGTTGACGTAATTTACAAATACTAAAACTGCATTTCTCTGTCTTGGCACAAAGTTTCCAATGGACGTACCATCAAAAACAGGCACCACTTTATCACCACCTTTCACAGGCTGGAGGCGAAGACGACGAGGTTCCAGAGGTTTTCCAATCACACTTTTGGCAAAGTTAATACTCCCTTCCAGGAGATCACCTTGTACAATCTGGACAACAACAAAAAGGTATTCAAGACACTGCTCAACCCTGTCATCTTTTAAAGCCAAACTGAAAACCTTCCTCTTCTCACAGTATTTCCATCCTTACTAATATCAATACCCAGTTTCTTCTACAGTCATTGTGTGTGTGTGTGTGTGTGTGTGTGTGTTGTGTGTGTGTGTGTGTGTGTGTGTGTGTGTGTGTGTGTGTGTGTGTTGTGTAATGTGTGTGTTTTTCCATAGAATACTTTATGTAAATTGTTTTGGTAGGACTGTGCTCTACATGTGTATAGAATATCATAGTTAGGTTAATATGTATCATGTGAGCACTCATGGCATTGATGAGCGCATGATAAACATACATTATTATTATTATTATTATAATAATGCTCAGGGCGTTGAAGAGCGCATGATAAGTGTGCATTATTATTATTATTATTGTATGGACTGGAGTAATACCTCAATCCATGAAGAAAAGGTTTGTCTGTCACTTTGCACTGCAAAATACCCCTGCTGTGTGACTAAATGCTCTAAGATTGCAGTGTTATTGTCAGTGCATCGGCCCACTTTGTTTGCACTTGGTCTGGTTATTAGTAACAGCACATCGACACATCTGGTTTGGCTGCAGAGAGGTCAGTGGTACAGAACATACAGGACTGACAAACATTCAACAGTCTTGCATGAGCCAGCCTGCTATTCTGCAGTCCAATGTTTCCATTGTTATACACAGTCTTACTGTCTAACTCTCAAACTTAGAAAAGCACAGTACACTACCAGTCTTACCATTCAGCTCCAAGTCACAGACTTAAAAAGGCACAATACAAACTGACATCAAAACACCCTACGCAAGGGGCGGCGAATAGCTCAGTTGGTAGAGCGGCCGACTGAAAAGCCAGGCACAATACTGATGAGGGTTTGAGTCCCTGGTGCGGCAAGAGACTGTTCTCCCAGAGTCAACTTTCAGTGCAGACTCTCTTACAGTGTCTGTACAGCAACCCTGTGCAATTGCACACATCAACATCCGTGCGCAGGTTAAAAATCCCAAACACTGGCAGCCATTATTTGGACACATGAAAATACAGCGTGCACCGACAGGAGTGGGTAACGCTGCTCTTGCAGCTGCTGTGCCTTAGCCAGGTAAACAGTCCCAGATTTCCTGCAAGGGACAATGAAGTGCTGCGAAAAGAAAAGAAGAAGTACCTTGTCCAAAATGCCATACTCCAGAGCTTTGACTGCAGGGACCGGCTTGCCTGTGGTGATCATCTCCATGGCAACACTGATGTCGGTAACTCTTGGCAACCGCTGGGTGCCTTCAGCTGCAGGCAGAATACCCAGCAAAACTTCTGGGAATCCGACCCTGGAAAACAAAATAAACAGCCATACACAGGTTGTTTTTCACCGTACACAAACCCTGGCCAGGTTCCAGGGTGAAAATTTGACCAAAATATCTTCAGATTACGATCAAATAATTAAAACAAATACTGATATATTTTCTAGCTTTTTGGTGTAAGTCTAGTTCACTACACTGTTGATGTGTTCTGCATGTAAAAATTAAAAGAAAAAAATATTTGTCATGAATGCTTTGGGTAAAAATAAATTATGACACACACACACACACACACACACACACACACATATATATATATATATATATATATATATATATATTAAATTCATGTAAAGCAAAACACTCTGAGCAAGCATTTTCAGCAGTGCAGAATCTGGAAGGAGGGTGCACGTATCAAGATTAAAATACCAAATTTACAACAACAAAAATTTGAGACAATGTCTGCCCATGACACCACCCAAGACAGACAGTAAAAGATTTGCTTCAGAAAGTTCTCAAGAAGTACCCACGCAAAATAGCAGCACAGGTCTCATGGACATGGGCAACGGTTTGATGCCAGATCTTTAGGAGAGCTCTTTATGGGAGATTCTGTCATCTGCTATCGTACCCTTCATGCACACAATGCCCATGGGGACAGGAAGTTTGATTCCACTGAGATTTAACTCATGACCACTGGCGTGAAAGTCTGGAGTGCTAACCATTAGACAAAGGAGCTACCAGAAAAACAGGGCTTCTGTTAAGTTTACACCACCCTCCCTTTACTTCTCAGAGTAAATCATTCACTTCAGTAATCTTCAGCATTGTGGTGTAAATAAGTGAGAGGTACTACTCATACTATAGGCACAAAGCACCCTTGTGACCCAAGGCATCTCCACACCAAGATTCATCACATATGTTCAGCAGACTGAACACCGAAACATTCACGGTGCTGACACAGAAAGACAAAGATCCTTCTTTATTTACCAAATAGACACACATGCATGTACCTTGCTGACTTGACAGCAACTCGGTAATGACAGAAAAGGGCAACCTCCAGCCCACCTCCTAAGGCTGTGCCATGGATGGCAGCTATCACAGGTTTGTCGCTGGCCTCCATCTTCTTGCCTACATTGGTAATCCAGGGACCTGTACAAACCAAAACTTTTTCTTCTTTTGTCTATTTCTTTTTTAACTTTTTTATTTTATTAACTCATTGGCGCTTTTTTGGCCCCATAATTATACAACACCAATGGCCGTTATAGTTTTTTAATGTGTGTTTGTGTAGGATGTGGTCCATAGACCTAAGGGAGACAACATGACAACCTGCTGTCAATTTCCCATGCAGAGTTGCTTTTCTTAAAATGCAAATCAGGTGGTAGTCCAATGTTATCTCTATCACGATATCATCAAAGCTCAATTTTATGGAGTATTTGATTTAAAAAATGATTTATGTTATATAATGGAATTGGCAGTGAAGTCTTTGGTCTGTGTCATCATAAGTTTGTTTTACAAATGGATAGCTGCTCTATATCAACAAGAAGTTTTTTTCCAACTTATTATCTGGTGACACACAAGAACTACATAACATGTCATCAGTAGGCAGCCTTACATTCAAGACTGTAGCATTGAACAGTGTTATTATTGTCCATAATGATGAGGGCAGTAAAATACCTACTCACTGACTCAGATACAACATTTGATAGGACATTCAAATCCAATTACCATCCAACTAACCTCAGTCTAATGACTAATGTGCAGGAAAATGCATGGGTTTTGATTTTAGTGTGTTGGCCTATCCTCTCCAGAAAGTGTTCTGTGTTGTTTTGAGTTTCAATGCATACACTATGCACAAACACACAAGATGGGGAGCCCTGATGAAATATGAAGATGTTTCTAAAAGTGTGGTCGAAACAAAGGGTTGTCTCTCTCACCAGGGTGTTCCACTGAATTTAGAATAATTCTTCATCTACTTCTGACTTAAAACAAACAACAACATAAACAAAAATCACTTAAGAAAAGGTCATTCATTCAGAAAAGCACATTTTTACATTAAATTTTGAGTTCTCCACACCTTCTATCGGTTTGCCAAATTCCTTGATGTCAGCTCCAGAGGGGAAGGTTTGCCCTTTCCCAATGACCACCACAGCCTTGACACTGGCATCCCTGGTAGCTCTTGTGATGGCATTGTCCAGCCCTGAGCGCACACGGTGACTGAAACACAAAAGGACAAGCAATACAGTACAACTTTGAATAAAAGCTGCAATCAGGGGAGACAATCTCTGGTTTTCAGATCATGTCTTGTAAACACTTGTGTTCA
The DNA here is from genome assembly GCA_018857735.1 of Alviniconcha marisindica. Classification (NCBI taxonomy): domain Eukaryota; kingdom Metazoa; phylum Mollusca; class Gastropoda; family Provannidae; genus Alviniconcha; species Alviniconcha marisindica. The sequence continues at coordinate 1,002,702 of JABMCL010003485.1, read as the reverse complement.
TACTTGCATGTCAATGAACATCTCACCAAAGTCCCCCCCCCCCCCCCCCCCCCCCCACCCCAACAATACATGTTTGGGGTACTGTCAGTGTCACTTTCAGCACACAGTTTGCCAAATGCTTTCTCTTCCTACGCCTCTCCTCTCAAATGGTGTGATGTCCTTGGTGTTGTGCCCACAGGTAGTATTTCAAGCTCCTCAACACTTCAGATCTTGGGAGAAGCACTTGTGACAGTTGTTTCATTCTGCCAGTTTGTCAGATTGGTCATTTCCCTCAACTCTGTTTTTCCGGGATAGTTATACATCCACTGAAACTAGTGAAAGTCCTTGAAGGTGGATGCTGAACACTGTCACACTCAAAGTAGGCATTAAATGCCAGTCTAGGCTTCCCATGCCCACTTACCTTTTCACAGCATGCTAACTGAATCTGCAATGATGGTATGTGTGGTCTGACTGATGTCACCTCTGAATGCAATCCAGCAACTACAAAAACATCATCATTAACAACAACACAGAGTTCAGAATCAGAAGGTTTACACTGTTTTGCATCTAAATTTATAATTCCAGTGCCAAAAGGTAGCACTCATTCATTAAGCATGCATCCAAACAAGCTGGCCATCATTAATTTGATTAAACTGCTTACGCTGTCTAATACCTTTAGTTTGCATTGACCTAAACCCCTTTCATCTAATCTTCACATAATTAGGTCAAGGACCAAAACACTGCACACACTGACATGCTTACTTACATAATCTTATATTCAAAAAATGCTAATTCCAGTGTCACAGTGATACTATTGGCAAATGCTCTGCTTGGTCTATAAAATGATCTGGTGGGTCATATAAAACAAATAACCAACAATTTGATTCAATAACATCACCTATTTTACTGATGTCTTTAGCAGATCAAAACAATTGCCAACTTAGCAACTTGTATGCATATATATAATAATATAATATATTTATTTTATTATTATTATTAATATTATAAAAGAAATTTTAATTTTTAATTTTTTTTAATTGATGGACTGATCTAAGTTAAAGTGAAAAAAATTGTGATAATTCCTTCTTTTTTTTCTTTTTCTTTTTTTACCATTCTGCTTACACTCTCTCTCTCTCTCTCTCTCTCTCTCTCTCTCTCTCTCTCTCTCTCTCTCTCATGTATAATGTTTCACTCACTTATTTATAATGCCTATGTATACAGTATATATGTATATATATAAATGATGCCTGTAAATTGTGTAATTTTATATAAAATTTTACTCATCAGTAGCTTAGCAGGACTAGTTGTTAGACAGGTTTTTGACTGAACCTAAACTATAATCCTTGTAAAATAAAGTTTTTGAGTTTGAGTTTGAGTTCTCTCTCTTTTCCCAGGTAAGGATTGATTGATTGATTGAACTTTATTTCTCAACGGTGAAGATATTAGCACAAAGGCCGACTCACATATCTGCCGTTGCTACAGTACTACTAATAACCAAGACATTCACAGTTAAATATTATTACAGAAGGCTATAGACAAATACAGCATCAGTAAAAATAAAAACAACAATTAATAAAATAATAATAATAATAACAACAAAAGGACTGGGCTCAAGGAGTGTAAGTAGTTATACAGTTGCATCAGTCATCTGATGGCTGAGATCTAGGCCCGATCAGGGATCTTTTTTTATTTTATTTTAAAGTTGCTGCTTGAGGTTTGTGTAGACCTTTAAGTTGTGTAACAGCCTGGATTTGGTTGGCTAAAGCTATATGTACAGTTTACATGGGATTCACCCATCATATTAGGTAGTTCAGTGAAGCTGGTTTGCATGAGTGAATGCCCTTTGTAATCTTTCAATTTCATGCAAGAAGTCGCGAGAGGTTGCAGCGTCACTTCCAGGTTGATTTCTGAGTAGGCGTTGCTTCACGCTGTGTATAACAATGGAAGTTGAACCTAGAATTGTGAAGCAGTACAAATGCCAATACTGTTGCAGTTGTAAAAAACTACTGGGGAAAGGGGATGGAGGGTGGAAAAAAAGTGTCTTTGCATTTTTTGGCTGACCAGAAGATCACCAGTTCGTGGAAAAAATGCATTTTGGGGCATCCTATAGCACGAGCAACAAGTTATTGCTTGTTGCCAGACACATTCCGACTACGGGCCTCCAAAAATGTCTTTAAAGTAGGCAGTGTAAAATTAGCAAATTCACTGTCACCGCCTTCCATTGTGAAGAAAGTATGCACCAGAAGTAAAAGAAGCCAAGGGACTTAAGCAATGCTGGGCAAAAGTCAATGGAGTTAACAACCCCGCCTGAACTGCCCAATAGACACTGCTCGACCCTGTCATCTTTTAAAGCCAAACCGAAAACCTTCCTCTTCTCACACTATCACTATGTCTCCCTCAACTAATATCAATACCCATTTTCTGTTAGTGCTACAGTCACATACCTGTCAACCCATACAGTTTGCTGGTATAAAATTTTAAAAAATCATTATTTTGGGGGGGATATGGCCATATTGAAAAAGGGATACAGGAAAACATAATTTTCATGAACTGAGCAAAAAGACCGAAAAACTGTTCAATGAGCAGCTGACATACTCCATCGCCAAATGCACACTGACTGGCCTAGAGCAATAGGCTAAGAAATCTCGTTGGTAGTGAGACTTGAAGTCCTGCATGCGTATTTATCACAACATTGTTTCTTCCTTCCACTGCCACATCATAGTACATGTGCCAGTTGGAATTCAAAATGTTGCTGCTACCAGCAAAAAAACAAAAGACCCCAGCCTGCATAAGGGAAATACAGGTTCACAAACTCTGGACTAAGGTTTACTCCCAAAAGGGGTTGACAGCTATGCAGTCAGTGTGTGTGTGTGTGTGTGTGTGTGTGTGTGTGTGTGTGTGTGTGTGTGTGTGTGTGTGTGTGTGTGTGTGTGTGCACATGCATGCACACATGCTTGCACATATAATACAAATCACTGTCATACATTTTTGAATTCATTGCGTGTGTGTGTGTGTGTGTGTGTGTGTTTAAATATTTTATGTAAATTGTTTTGGTTGGACTGTGCTGTACATGTGTGCTGAATATTGCATTTAGGTTAATATTCATATATCATGTAAGCACTCAGGGTGTTGGTGAACGCATAATTCTAACTGTCTCCTCATGGGTACACCTAATTCTGTCATCCAACCACTCCAGAATATTCAGAACTTCACTGCAAGACTTGTTATCTTGGCACCCCATTAACAACACTCATCACCTCTCCTGGAAAAACTGCACTGGCTTCCCATTTCAGAATGTATTAAGTATAAAGTTGCTTGTATGTGTTTCAGTGCTATAAATGGTTCTGGTCCTGCTTACCTATCTGAACTGCTGCATGTCTACACTCCATCTCGTACACTATGCTCTTCTTCTGAAACCCGCATGCTGGAAATCCAACAATACAAATGCAAGACTCATGGCTTCCACACCTTCTCTTGCTTTGGACCCCACATTTGGAATTCACTCCCACAAGACCTTAGACACTGCTCAACCCTGTCATCTTTTAAAGCCAAACAGAAAACCTTCCTCTTCTCACAGTATTTCCATCCTAACTAATATCAGTACCCAGTTTCTGCTACAGTCAGTGTGTGTTGTGTGTTGTGTGTGTGTGTGTGTGTGTGTGTGTGTGTGTGTGTGTGTGTAGTGCGTTTATTTTATTTTTTATAATACTTTATGTAAATTGTTTTGGTAGAACTATGCTCTACATGTGTATAGAATATATCATATTCAGGTTAATATGTATCATGTGAGTGCTCAGGGTGTTGATGAGCGCATGATAAATGTACATTATTATTATTATTATTATAATTATTATTATTATAAATGTACACTATTAATATTATTATTAATTATTATTATATATTATTATATAGTGATAATAGTCATGCAAAGTTGAAAAACAGATTCTAGAGAACTAGTAGTCTGGGGTATTTCTTGCACGTACTGGGCGGCCTGGTTTCTGAGGAATTTGGAACTAGTTTGATGATATGGTCAGCACCAACCCCTCAACCACCTTTATACTGTTTTACACATAATACTATAGAATTAAGAACCTTGTCTTCATATTTGTATTATCCTAAATGCATGAACAAAGCGTTTTGAAAACCAGCAAAGTAATTCTCACCTGAGAGCATTCACCGGAGGATTGTTTACCTCTAAAATAGCAATCGACCCTTGCGTGCGGTATTCTACCATGCTGCTGATCGACGCCGCAAGTTGGTTTCTTTCCACAGCTGAAAGCAAAAGTAACCTTTGATCAACCTAGGAAAAGCCAGCATATCCGGGGTGGAAAATTGCGGAGAAAATCGTCTTGAAGTTGAAAGTTTTTGTTCAAAATCTAAGACCACTATTTTTCCTGCGCTATAATTGTTGTACATTCAGTTTGACAAGGGTCTTTAAATATCGCGATTATAATGCTGAAAATTTAGAGATTGTTCCTGGCTCTGCACAATTTTAGCCCTTGCAACTGTCTTCATCACAGATACGTTTCAAGGATCAGATAGTGCAATCTTTCTGTGGCTGTGATTGGCTAAAAATTGTACTTGGTAGCCGGCATTCTACTTCCGTTCTATGTTCTACGGTAGGTTCAGTTTCACAGGCTAATATTACTGATTGTTCACTCATTTCCTGTTTATAGATGGCTCCCTTGCCGATGGTTGATTGTTTCCATGCAAGGTGAACGCTTCACCATCGCGTTTTTTAAAACTTTTACACAGTTTTAGCAGCGGTAGGTACATGAATACAGGATTTAAGTCCGTAATAAGGGTAACAACGATTGATTTCAGTCAGGTTTACTTATTTTTCTTTCTTACTTAGCGGTAAATACCACCGAGAAGCTGACAAACAAGCATAGTTAAGATTGCAGACGAAGTGTCACATTCGGTAGTGTTTCTTTGTGTATACACAAGACAGAAATTGTATATTATTACGGAAAGTAACTAGTCCCTTGATCGTTATTGGCTTGTTTAAGTTAACCTCAGGCAGTTTCCCAACAGACGATGGTGGGAATCGGCCAAATCCCAGTCGGTTTAGACTAGGAGCCGAAAGACTGAGCACTGTCCATTGAATAGATTATGGCAACGCCCTTTTTGCTTATGTTTTTTTGTTTCGATGGGCAACACTCCTTTTTGCTTATAATTATATGTGCTGAAATTGTGGAGGTCAAAGTTGGTAGATAATGTGTATAAACTACAGTAGTTAGTAATAACTTTCACATGATGGGTGCACAAATGGAACTATAGCCCCCACAAATTTGGCTAAAAAATAAACAACAACAAAACAAATTGGCATGATTTTTATATTATTTTAGGGACAAAAAATCTTTTGAGATTTAATTAGCTCTCGAAAGACGTCACACAAGTACAAGAACAAAGACCTGGATCGCCTGCAGTAACTCTCCGGTGGCATGCATGTAAATACAAGGTACGCAAACTCCACCAGAGGTACATCCTCATAAAGGATGTGTCTCTGGTGGAGTTTATGTGCCAGGTAAGAGTTACCGTAGGTGACTTGGGTCTTTGTTGCTGTACTTGTGTGACGTATTTCGGGCGCTGATTAACTCCCTTGTGTGTTGGTTCTGCATGAGCATTCTGGGCCTCGTATTGTTTCAGTTTTATCTGCTTCAGTTTTCATCAGAAAATTGAGTTCTGAATGAGATTATATATATATATATATATATATATGAACATATTTATGTATTAATTTGATAGATGTCCAACATTACTATATATATATATATGAACATATTTATGTATTAATTTGATAGATGTCCAACATTACACTGCGTGAGATTGCTTAACCCTGAGCAGTCAGTGATGAAAGTGCTCACAGTCACAGTCTTCAAGAATCATTAGGAAACTAAGCTGAAGGTCAGACTCAAAATGACAGCTAGTATTTTAGTAATCACCCAATTTCGGCCATTCTGCTTGGCTAATGTACAATTGGATTAAATCAGTTTTGTTTCTTTTCTTCAAAATTAGTTCACAAGTCGCAGATCAAACTTCAGTCGCATGAACTGGAACTGGTGCATGGGTCTACCTTTTTGTTGGTTAGTTGTTGTTTTTGTTGTTGTTGTTGTTTTATCCCAAGTTTTTAAACATTTCGTAAACAGAAGAAGAAAAAAACATGAAACAAAGCTGACAGCCAGTGTTCTGAAATAAGATCAAAATACACAAAAGGTTAAAAAGAATGCCTGTTTTAATTAGTCAGTGTAAAACATGCAGACATGCAATGAAAGCACCTTTCTCAAGCTGCCGACAAATAATGCATTTCTTCTCTCTCTCTCTCTCTCTCTTGGCACGCAATAAAGTAAAAAATCTTTTCAGAAATGCAAAGAAATTATATTTTAGGAGACTTGTGGGAAACAGCAAAAATACACAGCAAAAGTTATTGCTTTATCCAAAGTTATTGTTGTGTTTATTTGTGTTTGTAGTATAGCAAGGACTGGCTGTTACTGTTAGATAGGTCCAAATCGACCTAACACTACTATCCTTGGGTATTAAAGATTTTGAGTTTGAGTCTGAATTCTCTGTCTGTCTCTCTGTCTCTCTGTCTGTCTCTGTCTCTCTCTCTCTGTTTGTGCCAGGGGTTCTCAAGTGATAAACGATTTTGTCCACTGTGTATTAATATAGTTTCTGTACATGATGCATGTATACCTAGGGGTGAGTTTGCTACCCTTGTTTTTCTGTTTATTTCCCTTTACTGTCTCAAGTAGTCTTTTGCTCTTTTGCTTTGACAGCCCTACGGACAAAGAGAGAATGGACTCTGTTGGTCACTGTGGAAAAGGAAAGTCATCCATTGTTAGAATTTTTGGCCATGATGTCACAGACTTCAGTTCGCAGTATGGAGCAGAAACACGACTGTCTTACGTGGCAGCAAACCTGGCTGGAGACTACACCATTTATCCAAACTATGGCGACTTCACGCAAGCGTGCGTTTTTGTAAGTGAGGGAGGTTGACTGGGTAAATTATGAACAAATAGTAACATTTTTAGATTTTACTCACACCATATAGAGGCTGTTGACATCGTCATCATTGGCATCTTTCTGTTTCAAACCAGAATGCTGGGGCTATCTATTGGGTGGTTTAGGTGGGGTTGTTAACTCCCTTGACTTTTGCCCGGCATCGCCTAAGTCCCTTGACTGCTTTTATTTCCAGTGCGTACTTTCTTCACAATGGAAGGCAGTGACAGTGAATTTGTGAATTTTACACAGCCAACTTTAAGACTTTTTGGAAGCCTGTAGTCAGAATGTGTCTGGCAACAAGCAATAACTTGTTGCTTATGCTATAGGATGCCCCAAAATGTATTTTTTCTACGAACTCATGTGAGCCAAAAAACGATGCAAAGACAATTTTTTTTCCACCCTCCGGGAAAATTGTCTTTGCATCGTTTCCCCTGTAATTTTTGCAACTGCAACAGTGGTGGCATTTGTACTTTTTCGTAATTCTACGTTCAACTTCCATTGTTATACACAACGTGAAGCAACATCTACTCAGAAATTGGCCCGGAAGTGACGCTGCAACCTCTCACAACTTCTTGTGTGAAAGATTACAAAGGGCATTTACTCGTGCAAACCAGCTTCACTGAACCGTCCAATAGGCAGAACAAAATCAAAATGTGTGTTCTGTAAAGGGTTCTGTGTTAGGAATACTTTTAGCTATAATAATCTTCATGGCATGCGTGTGTGTGTGTGTGTGTGTACATGTGTGTGTATGTGTGTGTATGTGTGTGTGTGTGTGTGTGTGTGTGTGCGCACCGGGTATAGTGTGTGAGCAATACAATATGAATACATATTATTTCTGAGGTTTTATGTATCCATTTTTGTAGACCTCGTAGAGCTCAGTGTGCACCCCCTTGTTGGTGAGATGCAGCGCTACAGAAATGATGGTTATTAATATTATCAGCAGTAGCAAGACGACATGACAGACTCCTTTATTAAAATCCCAAAGCTGGAGTGCAACTGCCAGAGTAGTGGGTAGCATTGTGTTTGTATGCCCAGTGTGGATTTTGTAAAAAATTATTTTAACCCAGTGTGGATTTAATCATGATTATGTTTTAATTAATACTCACTGATTCACTTGGGGCGTCAGTGCTATTTTAGGGTTTAGCTCTGACACATTAGACCTTATTTTAACATTGTATGTAAAATTGAAATATCACGTTAGTGAAGTGTTGTGTTAAATGTTAGATCTGACACACTGGACCTTGCTTTAACAGCGGACGTACGGCCCATGGTGGAGGATGGCGCCGTCTGCCCCACTGCCATACAGCAAGACGCCAAACCCTACAGACCTGGACTGTGAAGATTTTATAGGTACGCAGTGTGCCGGCTTGTCTTTACTAGCTGACAAGTAAAGTATCTGAAATAAGACTGTTTTGACAGTGTGCTTCATGTTGATATGTGCAGTATTTACATGCTCTGTACTTTTCTTTTCTTTAAAATTATTTTTTTAGTGACCTAGTCAGTGTTTAGGAAAATCAGTATTTCAAAAAATTGACACTTTTTACATGTGTATGAATTACATTTACTGATTTAGAAAAATGAAACCCAAAACAAAAAAGCTAAAAAAACTGATGTGGTTTTGTTTCTGATACATGTAGCCTGATACAATTGGCAAATAATCTTATGTGCCACTTTTTAAAGTTCTATATCATCTAATGAAGACATTTTCTTTCAAGATCATTGTCCATTGCTGCTCTTTGTCATTTTGTATTTTAGTGGGCACTTTTTCCTTGCACTTTAGGGATTTATTTAATTAGTGCAGATGATGAATTTCACCTTTGTTGTTTGTTGTTACAGAAGTGTTGCTTGTTGTTACAGATGTGTTCTTTGTTACAGAGGTGTTGCGTGTTGTTACAGAGGTGTTGCTTGTTGTTACAGAGTGTTGTTTGTTGTTACAGAGGTGTTGTTTGTTGTTACAAAGGTGTTGCATGTTGTTACAGAGGTGTTGCTTGTTGTTACAGAGGTGTTGCTTGTTGTTACAGAGTGTTGCTTGCTGTTACAGAGTGTTGTTTGTTGTTACAAATGTGTTCTTTGTTACAGAGGTGTTGCTTGTTGTTACAGAAGTGTTGCTTGTTGTTACAGAGGTGTTGCTTGTTGTTACAGAGGTGTTGCGTGTTGTTACAGAAGTGTTGCTTGTTGTTACAGAGGTGTTGCTTGTTGTTACAGAGGTGTTGCTTGTTGTTACAGAAGTCTTGCTTGTTGTTACAGATGTGTTCTTTGTTATAGAGGTGTTGCTTGTTGTTACAGAAGTGTTGCTTGTTGTTACAGAGGTGTTGCTTGTTGTTACAGAGGTGTTGCTTGTTGTTACAGAAGTCTTGCTTGTTGTTACAGAGGTGTTGCTTGTTGTTACAGAGGTGTTGCTTGTTGTTACAGAAGTGTTGCTTGTTACAGAAGTGTTGCTTGTTGTTATAGAAGTGTTCTTTGTTGTTACAGATGTGTTCTTTGTTACAGAAGTGTTGCTTGTTGTTACAGATGTGTTCTTTGTGACAGAAGTGTTGCTTGTTGTTACAGAAGTGTTGCTTGTTGTTACAGATGTGTGGTTTGTTGTTACAGAGATGTTGCTTGTTGTTACAGAAGTGTTGCTTGTTGTTACAGAAGTGTTGTTTGTCGAGAGACTGTATCCAGTGTCCATCCAAATCTATGAAACATACAATCCTGGAGCCATCGTCAGAATCTTGGGCTGTGATTACCAGGCTGGCACCAGCGTTGACACTGGCAAGCGAAGGTACTGGTAATTACTGGAATTTGTTCCAGTTTGGCTGAATCAGCAAACAAGGGAGCTAACTGGCACTTAAAAGATGCCACACATAAACACAAAAAACAGAGACCTGAGTTGCCTACGGTAACTCTCACCTGGCATGTGAGTAAATACAGTGTACATAAACTCCACCACAGATACTCCCTTGTTTGTTGATTATGTGCAGGCCGCTTTCTCTTTAAACTCCGCACAGATGCTCCCTTGTTTGTTGATTATGTGCAGGCTGCTTTCTCTTTAAACTCCGCCACAGATACTCCCTTGTTTGTTGATTATGTGCAGGCTGCTTTCTGTTTCAGATTTAGTTAAATTGGCTAATTTTTCAAATAAATTGTATTTCTCCTAATGAGGTGACTTGTTTTATTGGGCATGTTATTTTTGACCAGGTTTCCACACAAGAGACACACATTCAGTGGCTGATTAAAACCTTGTAATTTAATTTGCAAGTGTTTTGAAACTTTTGCACTTTTAAGGACCTATGATTTATTTATGTCTTTTATGAACACCTCACACCTCTAAACTTACCTTGAGTCATGCCTTTTTAATCAGTCATTGACACATTGTCAAGCAAGCAGTGAGCTGGTTTGGCCTAGCGGTAAGGCGTTAGGCTGGTAAGCGGAAGGACCTCTGTCCGATACTGCTTCGGCTCTCCTTTTTTTCCAAAAAGGTTGTGGTTTGTGGACACTGTCTTGTGACTTTGTCCGTCACTTCCTACTGAAACATTAAAATGGCTCTCATCACTGCCCATCTTAATGCAGAAGTCATTCTGGTGGTGACAGTATAGCGATAGGTATATAATCTCCCTCTCCCCCCACCTCCATACCCCCTTTCCCCCCTTCTCCTTGTCCGTAATAAGCCGTACAGTTTCTGTGGACATTAAGCACCATGTTTACATACTTAATTGTCAAGCAAGCAAGATCATAACTTTGTAAGTAATGATTTAAGACAAAAGAGATCAGAGGTGAAACATGTAACCCATTATTTGTGACCAAAAATAGCTGTAAAATTGGTGTCTTTTGAAAATAACTTTTGCAAACAATATTCATCACACAATATATTTTGTGAACCAGAAATGCTAGAAATTATAAGAAATATTAATATACCTGATGGATAAATACTTCTTCTTTTTAATGCATCTATATATATAAAAAATGGGGGGGGGGGGGGGGGTTCTCCTAACTTTTGAGTTACAAGGTATTATTTAATCTTTTAAAGAAGTAATTTAACTGCACTTCATTTTTTCTTTTTTCATAAAGAAAAGCTGTGTAATAAATGCTATGTCATAATTTTTTTGCATTTTTCTCTTTGTAAAAGTAGTGCGCACAGTTAAAGTGCTTTTTGTTTTTCATGCTTCCAAACGTTCTTACCTTTATCTGTGAAGCAAATGGGTCACACTTATAATTTTCATGTTTGTCTTTGAAGCAAATTAGTCACTTTTATTCTTATCTTTATCTGTGAAGCAAATGGGTCACACTTATGACTCTTCTCTTTATCTGTGATGCTAATGGGTCACACTTATTCTTATCTTTATCTGTGAAGGAAATGGGTCACACTTATTCTTATCTTTATCTGTGAAGCAAATGGGTCACACTTATTCTTATCTTTATCTGTGAAGCACTTATAATTTTCATCTTTATCTTTGAAGCAAATGGGTCACTTTTATTCTTATCTTTATCTGTGAAGCAAATGGGTCACACTTCTGATTCTTATCTTTATCTGTGACGCTAATGGGTCACACGTATTCTTATCTTTATCTGTGAAGCAAATGGGTCACACTTATAATTTTCATATTTATCTTTGAAGCAAATGGGTCTCTTTTATTCTTATTTTTATCTGTGAAGCAAATGGGTCACACTTATAATTCTTATCTTTATCTGTGAAGCAAATGGGTCACACTTATAATTCTTATCTTTATCTGTGAAGCAAATGGGTCACACTTATTCTTATCTTTATCTGTGAAGGAAACGGGTCACACTTATTCTTATCTTCAGTTGTGAAGGAAATGGGTCACACTTCTTCTTATCTTTATCTGTGAAGCAGATGGGTCACATTTATTCTTATCTTTATCTGTGAAGCAAATGGGTCACACTTTGGTCCAGCCCAGTGGTGGAAACACCCCAGAGAGTGAGGATTTTTTCTCCACCCATCAAAAAGGTCGACACTCCTATCAAGTAAGCTTCCTGTATGTTGGCACACTTTTCTTGTTGTCAGACATGTGTGCATTCGTGCGTGTGAGATTGTGTGTGTGTGTGTGTGTGTGTGTGTGTGTGTGTTGTGTGTGTGTGCATGATCTGTGTGTGTGTGTGTGTGTGTGTGTGTGTGTGTGTGTGTGTGTGTGTGTGTGTGTGTGTGTGTGTGTGTGTGTGTGTGTGCAATCTGTGCATTCATGCATGCTTGTGTTTGGCTGTCAGATTTTTCCCACTTGTATCTGTCTATTGTCAGTGCAATATTAAAATAAAATAATCTTTATGTTGAATTTTGCTCTGTCTTTATGAGATAATTTCACCTAATTATTTGTGTGCTGGTAACAGAGGTGGAGTTAAAGAATAAAACCTCTCATGCTTTTATTTTTGGTTTGTTTGTGTTGCCTTGATAATGTGACCTACGTGGTTGGTGGACTTTAAAATCCGTTTGGTGTTTTTGTGTTTATAAAGGTTTGAGCATGTCCTTGACTCATTTCAGTGTTCCTAACAGCGTGGTCTGATGTTCCCCACACACCCCGTTGCATTGCGTAAACTGACCTGGCTGCATGTCACTCATTCATGCTCATTTGGAATCTTGGAAACTGGGAAGCCCATCCCATCCCCCACAAAATGCCGATTAAATGCTTCAAGGACCTGTTCTTTTCTCACGTCCCCGTCAGCATGATCAGGCTGGAGCTGAACCACAGCCTGATGCACTACTACACAGAGCTGGACTGCATCATGCTGTGTGGTGTCCGGAACCGACCGGCCTTGCACGATTACCCTGCTCTCCGAGCAGAGGTGGCGCGACTCCACACACCAGCGCCACCTGAAGGCAGTAAGCACGAAGAGCTTGTGCCTGCTGGCAACCAGGATGAAGAGGAGGCGCTGGTCAAAGGGATGGAGTTGCTCAAGGTTGACAAGGTTTGCTGCTGCCCCAACGAGGACGACCCGGAGCTCTTTGAAACGCTGCCGTTCTCCCCCAGCAATCGCAGAATGATTGACCTTCTCTTAGTTTAGATCCCCCCCCCCCAAAATGCCTATTAAATGCTTCAAGGACCTGTTCTTTTCTCAGATCCCCTCCTGCGCCCCCACCCACCCCCCCACCGGGCCACCACCGCCGCACGATTCCCTGTTAGAAGTGGGTGCTAAGGCGTAAAATGTGCTGCTCCGGTTTTGATTTATTCAAGGTTTGTTTCTTTCCCCTTTGTTTTTGAATGTGCTGGTATGTGTGGTTTGATCCCCCCCCTTTTGAATGTGCTGTATGTGTGGTTAGATCGCACTACCCCACCCTTTTGAATGGTGCTGGTATGTGTGTTTTATTATTTTTTTCTCCTCTGTTTTGAATCGTGCTGGTATGTGTGGTTTTGAATTCCCCCCCCTGTTTTTGAATGGTGCTGGTATGTGTGGTTTTGATTTTCTCTGTTTTTGAATGTTGCTGGTATGTTTTTTTTAATGTATTTTTAACCCTCTGTTTTTGAATGTTGCTGGTATGTGTGGTTTTGAGTTTCTGTTTTTGACTGTTGCTAGTATGTGTGGTTTTGATTTTCTCTGTTTTTGAATTTGCTGGTATGTGTGGTTTTGATTTTCTCTGTTTTTGAATTTGCTGGTATGTGTATTGATTATGTTTCTTCCTGTTTTAATGTTGCTGGTATGTGTGGTTTTGATCGTCTTTGTGTTTTTTAATGGTGTTGGTACATATAGTTTAGACTTTTTTTTATCATTTTTGTTATTTAAAAAGAAATGTTGCTGGTAAGTGGTATGTGTAGTTTTTATTTTATGTTTTTGAATGTTGCTGTCACTAGTTTTTGTGTGTGTTGTTTATGTAGAGTTTTGTTTCTCTCTGTTTTTGAATGTCAGTTTGTTGATTTAATCAAATAAAAGAAATGAGTGTTGCCCCTGTACAGATCCTGATCTTCAACTGAATTGTGTTGGAACTGGGGGTTTTCTCCTTTTTTTTCTGCTTATATTTTGTGTACTTTCTTTTCACAGTTGAGAATTTTCCTGTTGAAATGTGAGTTTCTTTGTCAGGTGAAAATCAGCTGTGTCCAAAAATCACACTAGGTACCCAACCTGATTCATCACCAAACATCGGTGAAATGTCCACATAATTTTGCTAGGACATTTTGTTTCACTGACATAGGTTCAGCATGATCAAGTGTTACACATGTGTGTAGGACACTGGTACCCCAGGTTTTTCGTCTCGTTTGAAGAAGTAGATGCCAAGGATGCTGAGACTGTGTCTGTACCCCAGCGTTGTGTTCCGTTGCCCTGTGATGCTGTGTGACCGTTAGGTTGTTTATCTTTTGGCAGCTGCTGGTCTTGTGCTTTATTGTCTAGTCGGTCTTGACAATGACCCGTTGCGTTGTTTGCCCTGATGTCTGCAGTCCGAAGTCATCCAGCTCATCATGGCCTACCTGGACTTCCGCTCGCTCGGCAAAGTGGCACAGACCTGCAAGTACGGGGCAGCACCATTTATGAACATTACGGCGCAACACCGAATGACCGGCCTAACCACCAAACAAGCAATAAGCAACCATGGGTTGGTGGGGGGGGGGGTGGGGGGGGGGGGAGGGGCAGGGGGGGGGGGGGCGGTGGGGGGAGGGGGGGGGGGCGTGGATGTCTGTGCTAGAGATAAATTTGTTGTACGGCAGAACCCTGACAAAAGACCTAGCTATGACCACGTTGGTTGGTTGAAGTGTTGCTTTACGCCCACAGAAACTGTAGGTTTATTAGGGACGGGAGCCCGGGACGTCCACCTCGACTTTCACACAGCTCCTGAACTCTGCCTAGTGCTTTGCAGTTTTGTTCTTATCGCAGTGTCTGGGAACCCTTTTACAAAACTAGGTCATGCATGCCGAGTGTGACTTCTGAGTGTCACATGTTATGTCCAGTTACCAGCTAGCAACAATTTAAGAAAGAAAAAAAACTTCTGAACGGCTACTTCAAGAACACGGTCACTCCATATTATGCATTCTTGCTTATACAGTTATAGCCTGCACCTGCAAAGGGACAGAATCTATTTAAATCTCAGTTATTTTTAGCACATGGCACAGATTTGCCCAGACAGTGCCGATGGTATTGAACCACTTATCAAAGGTAACCCTTCATTTGTGAGTGTAAGATTAATTTTAGGGGGGGCGTTTGTTGGAGAAGCAAGCAGATGGGGGGGGGGGGGGGGTAATCTTTGATATGGAATCCACTAGACTAGATTATTTTTTTCAAGAAAAGGTTGCAAAACATGATAATTTAACCAAGGTGGTCTCGTGTGAATTTTGTCTTGCATCAATAGCAAGCATGAGATTGTTTAGAGAATTGTCTGACGGTGACTGATTGAGAGCGTGGAACCTGTAAATCCAACCGTTACAATCTGACAGTGTTGGAATGTTTCAAGTAATAAGCTGTATTTAGTTTTTCTGATCAGGTTTGATGTCAGTAAGTAACTTGTCTTTTACGCCCTGTCAACCAGTGCGGTTATATCAGGGTGATTGATGTCAAAAAGTAACTTGTCTTTTACGCCCAGTCAACCAATGCGGTTATATCAGGGTGATGATGTCAGTAATGTCTTTAGCCCTTCAACAGTGCTAATCGTGATGTCGTAAGTAACTTGTCTTACGCCCAGTCAACCAATGCGGTTATATCAGGGTGATTGATGTCAGTAAGTAACTTGTCTTTTACGCCCAGTCAACCAGTGCGGTTATATCAGGGTGATTTGTGTCAGTAAGTAACTTGTCTTTTACGCCCAGTCAACCAGTGCGGTTATATCAGGGTGATTGATGTCAGTAAACTTCTACTGAATAAGGCCAACACGTATGGCATTTGATGTCCTAGTATATTGTCCTAGTATATACATAGCTGTCAACCCCTTTTGGAAGTAAACCTTAGTCCAGAGTTTGTGAACCTGTATTTCCCTTATGAAGGCTGGGGTCTTTTGTTTTTTTGCTGGTGGCAGCAGCATTTTGAATGCCAACTGGCATGTGTGACAATGGAAGGAAGAAGCAATGTTGTACAAAATACACATGCGTGACTTCAAATCTCACTTGCAATGAGATTTCTTAGCCTATTGCACTAGGCCAGTCAGTGTGCATTTGACGATGGCATGTGTCAGCTGCTCGTTAGACAATTTTTCAGTCTTTTTGCTCAGTTTAAAACAAAACAACATCTCATGAAAATTATGTTTTCCTGTATCCATTTTCCAGTATGGCCGTATCCCCCAAAATAATGAAAAACCTGTACTTTATACTGGTAAACTGTATGGGTTGACAGGTATGTATATATTCTGTCCCTGTCCAGACCTCTAAGTAACCTGGCCATGTGGATGTGAGAGTGTGAGACTCAGCACAGTAGCAATCCGCCCCCCCCCCCTCCCACACACACACACAACCCTCCCGCCCCCACCCCTTTCTTTTTCTTCCACTCTTGCCTTTGGTGAATTGTTGGTGTTGCTTATCCTAGGCTGACTTTTTGTCTTCTGTCTTGCAGGTTACTACAGGGCCACGCATATGACCCAACTCTCTACACAGAGGTCAATCTCCAACCAGTCTGGCACCTGGTGAGTCCCAACTGTGTACTGACAAGCAGTAGTTCACACTGAAACACTGTCAGTTCAATTTGTATATGTTTATACCTCTTCTTTTTGGGGCGGTGGGGGGGGGGGGGGGGGGGGGGGGATATTTACACTGACACAGTTTGGCACCTGGTAAGTCACAATGTACATGTTTGCTAACAAGCAGTGGATTACACTGAAGTAGAATCAGTTGACTTTGTGAATATGCTGGGGTGGGGATGGGTGGCTGGGTGGGTGGGCAGGTGGGTGGATTTATATTAACTTTGAAAAAAGACAAAAAAAGACACAAAACCAAACAAAACATGTGCAAAAACTAGAGCTTATTTCAGTCAACTGTCTTGTACACTTGTATTTTTTTGTTTGCAGTGGAGTGTACATGACTGTTCTCTTTCTTTTTTTCCAGGTCAATGATGGGACATTAGATGGTTTATCCAAGCGCTGTGAACGCATTCAGAGATTGAATCTTTCTTGGTGCAGTAAAGGGGGCACTCTGCAAAATTCCACATTTGGAAGGTTAGATATGTTTTCCAGGTTTCCCTTCCCTCCTGCGTTTTCACTACTGTAGAACGCTCTTCGATGCTTGTGAAGCCGCTCTTAATATAACTTTGTCAACGTGTCGAAGGCTCACTTGGCAAATATGTCTTTGGTCACTTCAGTTCTTGATATTAAAACAGCAGGCTATCTGCACACAAACCTTTGGTGATTAGTATATCCCTTCTTTTTTTCTCTCCTCCTTTTGCAACTGGGATAAGATGGGCCCCGCAGCATCAGCTGATGCCATCAGAGGGCAGTGGAAACATGCATCTTGTCCTCATGGGTGGCAATTTCATCTCCCATTTTCTGGAGGTCATGACTCCTTGTGGTAAACAATGGCCCAAGACTGGGTCACAGCATGAACCGACTAACCAGTCAGCGGTCAGCTGCAGCAACTTCACCGAGACTTCATCCAGCAGGGCTTAAATGTTATGCATCTTCAACAAAGAATTAAAGGCTTTGGCAAAGGTTCTGTGAAATTGTTGAAGGTACTATGCCAAGCAATTTCAGGCTATCTTAAGAACTTGTCTTTTGTGCTTTCTTGTCTTGTTTTGTTTTGCTCCCTGTTTACCATACACTGTACATAAATTACGATTCACTTTCTACTTCCCTGTCTTGGTTTTATTGTTGTCTTAACCTATATGTCATTGTTATATTTACTCACAGCTTTTTACTTTTCTAATAATATGCTTTTATGATAAATAAGGGCACATTTAAGTTCCAGCATTATTGTTAACAGAAAATTGTATACGATTAATGGAGGGAAGAATGAACAAGATGAATTGGAACATGTAATCTCTTGAGCCAGTGAAATGTTATACTGTATAATTAAAATAGTTGTCCACCGTGTGTGTGTGTGTGTGTGTGTGTGTGTGTGTGTGTGTGTACATGTGTGCGTATGTGTGTGTGTGTGTGTGTGTGTGTGTGTGTGTGTTTTGCATGCAGATTTCTTCAGACTTACCAGATGAACGAGAGTGGCTCTGAGTTGACCGGAACCCTGACCTGTTTACAGCTGAGTTGCTGTTCCTTTGTCAACCTGGAAACTTTAAAGCTGATTTCTTCACATTGCCCGGAACTGAAAGGTACACACAGTACACACCCATATGCCTTGTGTGACAATAAGTAAATTGGTGTTTTACACCCAGTCAACTATTACGGTTATATCAGGGCAAGCATGTGTGACAGTGACAGTGATGTAGTGTTTGGCAGTAGATGCATATAACACTGTCATTACAAAAGCATAATACACAATGAATTTGTATAAAACTGATCGTATTTGAATTTTTTTGAACTCAAAAACTGAAAGTGAAACTCTGTGCTCGATCAAAGGTTTGTGTCTGCAAGTGGAAGATAACTCACAGTTGTGTAAATATGTTAGAAAATATTTTTGTTGTTGTAACAGATGCAGTCAGAGGGTGGAGGGTGGTCTTTGAGCTTGTCAATTTCTCTGATGCTGGGGCCACCATCAGATCCCTTTTAACTGTCATCAAGTTTAGAATACTGAAATGCTCACCAGTGTACCGCTGTATGTTTGTCTCTGTATGTGCCCATGCATGCATGGGTCCATGCGCATGTGTGCGTCTCTGTCTCTACAGTGTTCATTCTTTTTGCAGAACTGGACCTGAGTGGCTGCGATGTTGAGAGCACATCTTGCGTGTACCTGATGCAGCTGACCCACCTGGAGCGGCTCAACCTGTACCGCTCCAAGATCGACACTCATGCCGCTGTCTGTATTGTCAGGTACCAGCTGATAGCTTAATTTCTTGCCTTAGATTTTGTCTTTGCTCTTAGTGTGTAGCTTCATTTCTTGCCGTAGGTTTTGTCTTTGCTCTTAGTGTGTAGCTTCATTTCTTGCCGTAGGTTTTGTCTTTGCTCTTAGTATGTAGCTTCATTTCTTGCCGTAGGTTTTGTCTTTGCTCTTAGTGTGTAGCTTCATTTCTTGCCGTAGGCTTTCTTCTTAGGTTTTGTCTTTGCTCTTAGTGTGTAGCTTCATTTCTTGCCGTAGGTTTTGTTTTTCTCTTTTGTCTTCACTTGCTTTTGTCTTTGCTCTTAGTGTGTAGCTTCATTTCTTGCCGTAGGCTTTCTTCTTAGCTCTTAGTGTGTAGCTTCATTTCTTGCTGTAGGCTTTCTTCTTAGCTCTTACTTTGTAGCTTCATTTCTTGCCTTTTTTTCTTCGACTTTTTCTCCACTTACTTTTGCCTGCACTGTGTCTGCCATTGGCTTGTTGTTTTAAGTTTGTTTGGCTTCAGGATTCTTGATGTCAAGGCTCTCTTCATCAGTGATTGAATAACTGGTGTTTGTCGTACTCACGTAGAAGACACACTGGGTCCTTGAGTGCACGTGGAGCAAAGGGGATAAGGGGCCATTTCTTTTTATTTAGTTCTTCTTCTGTTTTTTGTTTGTCTCTTTTGGGGTTTTGTTTTATCATTATCATTTGTAAAGTTGTGTCCGTGTGTTGGAGTTGTGTGGGGGGGGTGGGGGGGGGGGGTCCATGAGGTTTTTATCAGATGCTGAATTATTTTGTTCTCATACAATTAATGATTTGTTTTGATTTTGCAGAATGTTGCCAGAGCTCCAGCACCTCAATTTGGGATCGTGCAAGTTGATCACCAACATTTCAGACGTTGTTCAAGCGCTGGGGCAGCACTGCCCGTGAGTTGATCCAATGTAGATTTTTTTTTTTTATATCTTAAAGTTCTCTCGGCAGCATTCAAAATACTGCTTTGGCAAAAAAAAATCTGTATGAATTCCACCTGTGTTGTGAAAAATTAGGTCACACTTGATGACTGGTTTAACAACTTTCCAAAAGGAAAGTGGTCCTAATTTGCATTGGGCAGACTCCCACTGATTGGACGTTAATAGGAACCCTAAATGAAGAAACAGAAAGGGCCTGAGCAACAGGAGTGAATAAAAAATATACTTGCTGCAGTGTTTCAGTTGATTTATGGCCTAGTTTGTTACAAAAGCCAAGTTTGGAAGTCACAAAGTCCTGATTGGAAGGTGGCCATTTTGTGTCTGGTAGTCTGTGTCCGTGACATGAACAAGGCTGGCCTGTGTGGCAGAAGTGTACTTTATGTCATGAGCCATTCTTTTCCTGCTCTTATCACAGTAAGAAATGATCAGAGTGTTTGTACAGCACAAAATCTTGTTCAGAGAGACTGTTCTAAGCATGCATGCACACATGCATGCACCCACGCATGCATATACGCACGCACATTCACACATGCACACACACACACACACACACACACACACACATGCACACACACACACACACACATGCACACACACGCACGCACCACACACCACCACCACGCACACAACACACACAGCACACACACACACACACACAGCACACACACACACACACACACACACACACACACACACACACACACACACACACACACACACCACACACATCACACACACACACACACTCACACACACACACACACACACACACACCACTGCACACACACACACACACACACGCACACACATGCACACACACGCATGCACACATGCACACACGCACACACACACGCATGCACACACACTCACACACACGCACACACACACACGCACACACTTGCACACACAAGTATATTGACTATACACAACTTAATGTACAGTCAGCTTAACCAGGCAACAAACATCAGCTTGAGGTGGAGGATGAGAGCAGCACACAGTGGAAACAATGGCAGGTCTATTTCCTTGGAGAAGAAATGTCTTGAAGTTCAGTTTGTAGGAGTCCAGAGAGGGTTTCTCTCAGAGCAAAAAAGTGCCAGGAGTGAACCAACATGGCTGCACCTCCAGGAGCCAAAATGTGAAGCGAGAAAGTACTTCTGCTGCGTATGTATTTACAGAACAGCCAAACAAAGCCAGCATTGAAAATACTGGCACATTTTTTTAAAGTTTCAGGCCAACTTCGGTCTTCTGCTGATGTCTCCTTTAAGTGTTGAAAATGCCAGTTCTGTTGTTTTCAGGAAGCTACGCACCCTGGACCTGTGGCGAGCGCGCAACATGCAGGACAACGTTTTCCAGGCATTCATCAAGGCTTGCCCTCTGTTGGAGGAACTGGATGTTGGGTGGTGGTAGGTGTTGCTGGTGTTGTTGTTGATGATGTTGATTTTCTTCACCATTGGCTGGTAGTAGGTGTTGCTGGTGATGATGTTCTTCAAGGGCTGCATTATTTTGGTGGAGCTGGACAGTGGCTGGTGGGACGTGTTGTTGCTGGTGTTGATGTTCTTCAGTATGTTGGGCAGTGGTTGATGTTTTTGGCATTGATGTTCTTCATCAAGTTAAGCACAAACGTTCTCTTGAAGAACCCGGATGTTAGCTGGTGAGAGGTGTTCTTGGTGTTGGTGTTTTCATCAAGGGCTGTGTTTTCTTGGAGGAGCTGGGTGTTGGCAGGTGGTTGGTGTTCTTGGTGTTGGTGTTTCTCATCAAGGGTGTTTGCTGGTGTTGGTGTCCTTCATCAAGTTAATCACCCAACATTCTGTCAAAGGAGCCGGACATAGGTGTTATTGGTGTTGTGAATGTTGGTGTTCTTTGGAGGCTGTGCTCTTTGGGTGAGCTGGGTATTGGCTAGTTGTAGATGTTCTTGGTGTTCTTTTTGCAGGGTTACTTGCCCTTTCTTGGAGAATCTGGGCATGGACCATTCTTAAGAATATTCATGAGGGGGGTCATGTTGTGTCACATATTCAAAAGCAAGATTGGGGATAGTGTTGACCTGGGGTCATTTTTGATTAGCTATTCATGTGGGCGGTTATTTTGTGTCACAGATTCAAAAGCAAGATTGGGGATTATATTTTTGAGTCAGCTGGGCCCAGCCGGTCATGAGATCAACTCCTCACTCTCTGAACTGTGGCACTGGATTTGGATGTTGACTAGCATCAGTTGTTGATTTGGCAGCATTTTTTTGTATTGTTTTGGAATCCTTTATGAAGAGTTGTCCTCTTTTCAAGGGGCTGGCTGTTGTTAGTGGTACGTCACATGTCAGAAGAGATGTTCGTGTCTAGTTCTTCACGTAGAGCTGCCCAGTCTTACAGGAGCTGGGTATTTGCTGATCGCAGATCTTGGCTATCTATAGTCACTGCTGTTATTTGGTGCGGATTTTATGGGTGAAAATGTGTGTGTGTTGTGTGTGTGTGTGTGTGTGTGTTTGTTCTGAAATGGCTTTAATTTAGAACTCGTAAATGCTGGAATTAAGTACTTTGTACCCACCTACCACCCGCCCACCCCAAAACGAATTGGAAGCGCAACTGACTCTACAAAAAGTGAAAGGGTGATGTCACTCTAGATGTCCACTTGCCCTAGTTGTGCATGCATCTTTCATTCATTAGCTGCTGGTTAATTTGCATATTTCTTCTTCCCTCAGTACGGACCTGAATTCTCGAGCCGGAAGTTTCATCTGCATTGCCGACAGTTGCAAAAATCTGAAGAAGTTGTTCCTCACAGCAAACAGGTAAACATCTGCTTGTCTGATCGGAATGTTGTTGTCAAAGTCTAACACTTTGCATGGGCTCTGGATTATATTTATTCCCACAGTGTTTTGTTGTTGTTGCAATAGCTTTTAATAACATGTTGGCAGGGGTCTCTCAGGCCGTTGATACATTATTGCTTGTTGGCTGCCGTAATAATAAAAATAATGGAAACTTGTATGTGCAGTTTTTCCACTTGAAATGTATAGTCCCTCACACAAAAGCAAAGAATAAGGAATCATCTGTGTTACAAAACTTTTTCCACAATGTTCTTAACAAAAACTGTCCTAGAATCCACGTGTATATAAGCTCAAGCCTATGTAGTCTTAGGATATGTATCAGCTTTTTGTTATCCAGTATATTCTTTCATTTCATGTTTATATCACTTATGAAATATTGAATGCACCAGTGCTGCATGTCCTAGAATGCCCCATGTATGTATCTTTGTAATAAAGATGTATTTAAAAAAAATAAAAAAAATGAGGAATCAAATACAATCAAAAGAAGTGAACTCTCTGATGAGGGAGAAACTGCATTGTAATGGATGGCTGCATGTTAATGAGTAAAAGCCCCGCAATGATGTGACTGGCAAAAAACAAAAACAAACAAACAAAAACTAATTATCTCACCAATGAACAAACCAACAACAAAACAAACAACTCATACAGTGAGAAATATTTGGCAAACAAGAGTAACACCAATAACAAACACACACACATACCCCCCCCCCCCCCCCCCCCCACACACACACACACATTGAATGACATTTAAGGGTTGTTACTAGGCAGTTACTTCAGTTTCATTTTTTACTGTGAGTAAACAGAGAAGAAGAGAACAGGCAAGTGTGATGGTGATGGTGATGTTTGCAGGACGGTGTGTGATGTGATGGTGATGTTTGCAGGATGGTGTGTGATGTGATGGTGATGTTTGCAGGACGGTGTGTGATGTGATGGTGATGGAGATGTTTGCAGGATGGTGTGTGATGTGATGGTGATGGAGATGTTTGCAGGATGGTGTGTGATGTGATGGTGATGTTTGTAGGATGGTGTGTGATGTGATGGTGATGTTTGCAGGATGGTGTGTGATGGTGATGGTGATGTTTGCAGGATGGTGTGTGATGGTGATGTTTGCAGGATGGTGTGTGATGTGATGGTGATGTTTGCAGGAGGTGTGTGATGTGATGGTGATGTTTGCAGGAGGTGTGTGATGTGATGGTGATGTTTGCAGGATGGTGTGTGATGTGATGGTGATGTTTGCAGGAGGTGTGTGATGTGATGGTGATGGTGATGTTTGCAGGACGGTGTGTGATGTGATGGTGATGGTGATGTTTGCAGGACGGTGTGTGATGTGATGGTGATGGTGATGTTTGCAGGACGGTGTGTGATGTGATGGTGATGGTGATGTTTGCAGGACGGTGTGTGATGTGATGGTGATGGTGATGTTTGCAGGACGGTGTGTGATGTGATGGTGATGGTGATGTTTGCAGGACGGTGTGTGATGTGATGGTGATGGTGATGTTTGCAGGATGGTGTGTGATGTGATGGTGATGGTGATGTTTGCAGGACTGGTGTGTGATGTGATGGTGATGTTTGCAGGATGGTGTGTGATGTGATGGTGATGTTTGCAGGACGGTGTGTGATGTGATGTGATGGTGATGTTTGCAGGACGGTGTGTGATGTGATGGTGATGGTGATGTTTGCAGGATGGTGTGTGATGTGATGGTGATGGTGATGGTGATGTTTGCAGGACGGTGTGTGATGCCGATCTGCTGAGTCTGGCAAGACACAGCCACCACCTGCAGCAGCTGGACATCCTGGGTACCCGGGAAGTCTCCAGTTCTGCAGTTGCAGAGTAAGTAGGGTGTGTGTGTGTGAGTGTGTGTGTATTCACATTTTTTCTCTGTGTGTGTTGGTGTGTGTGTGTGTATTCACATTTTTTCTCTGTGTGTGTTGGTGTGTGTGTGAGTGTGTGTGTGTGTGTATTCATATTTTTTCTGTGTGTGTGTTGGTGTGTGTGTGAGTGTGTGTGTATTCACATTTTTTCTTGTGTGTGTTGGTGTGTGTGTGAGTGTGTGTGTATTCACATTTTTTCTCTGTGTGTGTTGGTGTGTGAGTGTGTGTGTGTATTCACATTTTTTCTCTGTGTGTGTTGGTGTGAGTGTGTGTGTATTCACATTTTTTCTGTGTGTGTGTGAGTGTGTGTGTATTCATATTTTTTCTCTGTGTGTGTTGGTGAGTGTGTGTGTGTGTGAGTGTGTGGGTATTCACATTTTTTCTGTGTGTGTGTTTGTGTGTGCGTGAGTGTGTGTGTATTCACATTTTTTCTGTGTGTGTGTTGGTGTGTGTGTGAGTGTGTGTGTATTCACATTTTTTCTGTGTGTGTGAGTGTGTGTGTATTCACATTTTTTCTGTGTGTGTGTTGGTGTGTGTGTGAGTGTGTGTGTATTCACATTTTTTCTCTATGTGTGTGAGTGTGTGTGTATTCACATTTTTTCTGTGTGTGTGTTGGTGTGAGTGTGTGTGTATTCACATTTTTTCTGTGTGTGTGTGTGAGTGTGTGTATTCACATTTTTTCTTTGTGTGTGTTGGTGTGTGTGTGAGTGTGTGTGTATTCAAATTTTTTCTCTGTGTGTGCTGGTGTGTGTGTGAGTGTGTGTGTATTCACATTTTTTCTCTGTGTGTGTTGGTGTGTGTGTGAGTGTGTATTCACATTTTTTCTCTTTGTGTGTTGGTGTGTGTGTGAGTGTTTGTGTATTCACACTTTTTCTCTGTGTGTGTTGGTGTGTGTGTGAGTGTGTGTGTGTTCACATTTTTTCTCTCTGTGTGTTGGTGTGTGTGTGAATGTGTGTGTATTCACATTTTTTCTCTGTGTGTGCATGCATGCGTGCATGTGTGCATATGCATGTGTGTTTGTGTGTGTGTGTGTGTGTGTGTGTGCATTTTTCTGTGTGTGTGTTCATGTGTGTGTGTGTTTATGTGTGTATGTTGGTGTGTGTGTGTGTGTGTGTGTGTGTGTGTGTGTGTGTGTGTGTGTGTGTGTGTGTGTACATTTTCTCTGTGTGTGAGTGTGTGTGTGAGTGTGTGTGCACATGCATGCATGTGAGTGTGTGTGTGTGTGTGTGTGTGTGTGTGTGTGTGTGTGTGTGTGTGTTGTGTATGTGTGTGTGTGTGTACACATGCATGCATATGAGTGTGTGTGTGTATGTGTGAAAGTAAACTTATATCTGTATATATGCATATCTCATTACTGGTAACAAATTATTATTGCTGCAAATTGTATAATAGTAATGATAATAAGAATATACTATTATGTGTTATTTCTCCATTACAGTGCTTGTAGGCCATTGCAAAAAGAAGACAAAAATAGTTTGCAACTTAGACAACTAGACAATCAGTGAAAGGTGGATGGTCATTAAGTGGACACAATGAAAGATCCATCATTGCTGTCATTCTTTCCATCAGACTGCATGACTGACTGATTGCTGTTAATCTTCCACCGGACAGCATGACCGATTGCTGTCAATCTGTCCAACAGACAGCATGACTGATTGATTGCAAACTGGTTTCAGGGTGCTGTCATGCTGCAAGGAGATGGTGATGTTTGACGTCTCTTTCTGTGCTGGAATCACCGACGCTGACGTGGCAATCTGGAACGAGAAGTTCCCCGCCGTCAGCATCAAGAAAAGCTTCCAGAACAGCAGTTAATGCTTGTTCCGCTGGCTAGAAACCCAGACTGGGATTCTGTCACATTAACCTCGCTCTCAGGGAGTGCTTCACTTGCCTTGCATCAGTCAATCGTAGGAGCTGCGCCTGCAGCAGGACTCAGAACGTCCACCTGTGCAGCTGTCCGACTGGAACAGTGCTTTACTGTAGGGATTGTTTTCTCTGTCTTCTTCATCCACAGGGCATTTGATTAATATTCGCTGCACAGGGAAGCATATGATATTACATACATCTAAATCTATATATATATATACATATAACCAATTGACTTTCACCTTTTCCTACCAGTTGTGGAGATCTCGATTTACTTTCAAGGTCACATCTGTGCTGGAAAATGGAAAAGGAAAGTGCTTTTTTGTCAGAAAGTTTCTTCATGTGTGTGTGTGTGTGTGTGTGTGTGTGTGTGTGTGTGTGTGTGTTTGAGAGAGAGAGAGAGGGAGGGAGAGAGAGAAAATTGAGTTGCAATTCTGAATAAATGTTGCATGGCAATAGATGTAGATCGAGCCAGGTCTAAAAGGGTATAAGAATCAAAATATCATCTACTGGCAAAGTTTATGTATATGTATGAGAGAGAGAGAGAGATTCCATGTTATTTGTTGCCAGTGAGATGACTTCATGATAATGATCATTTTGCTCTGTCATTTACAGACATTGTGACAAAAGTATTTGTACTTATGTCTGTGCCTGTGTACATGTTACCAAACAATATAATAATATTAGCAATAAAAATACTGTGGGGAGTGCCTGAAGAATAATGCACATTGCTTAATTAATAATATTTTGCCATTTTTTTAAAAGAAAGAAGCAAAACAATATGATAAAAAGGCCCAGGTTCATTGTTCATTTTTAAGCGCTGTGTCTTTGGGCAGAATGAACTGGCAGCTGCCTAATTGTGATTTCCTTCTTCTTCCTTTTTTGTTTAAAGTCTTTCCATGTATGTGATATTAGACTGGTCTTACAATTATCATGCTAACAACATGTATCAGCAAGTTGCACCAATAGAAATTTGTGCTAAACACGCACATGCACATGCACGTACGTGCACACACACACACACACACACACATTATTTGCAGTCAACAAACAACCATAATACATTTTGTGTCTGTATCCATACTGATAATGAATTTCACTTAATCTATATCTCATACTGACAGGACCACATGTATGCACATTTGCTAACACATACAGCCTAAATGCTGTATGCTCACATGATGATACTCAGAAGATATTGTATAGAAACTCTCACTTACTTTCTGTCACTTAATTTAACTATCAAACCTACTTTCATTCCATCTGCCCCTGTGTATACTCTAAGTGTGACTGTCACTTTTTACAGTGTGCTTTGAATGTCCGCCAGGTGGTGTGCTTCTTTGGTTGTTACAGGGCTGATGCCACTTGAAACTGCTGCCATATCGATGCATTCTGTATACGCCATGCAGCCATGCACTATATCATGTCACTTCACGCAAAGCCACATACATAGGGTGTATGCGTATTTAGCTGTAACCTGCCACCTGCACTTTTGGCAGAATGACCAGGATTTTTTATGTGCTACTGCAGTAACACGCAGGTGACATACTACATAATGTATTATTCAGCAAATGCCATTACTCAAAAGTGGACCCTGGCCTTAAGGAGAGAGTTAGATATGCTCTGCTTGAACCACAATGGTGGGTAATATTTTTAATATCCCTTAATTAGAGAGTTATATATGCTCTGCTTGAACCATTATAGTGGGTAAGATTTTTAGTATCCCTTGAGGACAGAGTTAGATACGTTCTGCATGAACCACTATAGTGGGTAAGATATTTAGTATTAAGGGAAGAGTTGTTTTGTTTTGTTTTTAAATATGCTCTGCATTAACCACTATAGTAGGTAAGATTTTTAGTATTCATGTTGATTGAGCATACTGTTGCGTCAGTGTTATTTGAAATGTGGGGTGCTGTTGTTTGGCTCTTTCCCAGCATAATTAAGACATGCCTTCCTGAAAAGATGGGTGTTAGCTGTATCTGAAGCATGCCCTTATTAAACATACATTCTTGCAGTGACTATTTTACTCTTCCAGTGCATTTTAGTCTTCCATTGTAACAAGCAGTGCACTACTCAGTTCTATCAACTGTGCAACTGCAAACAGGTTTGAATGAAGGGTTTATGAGTGAAAATGTTAGTGAAAGTTTTAGGTGAAGCTTGGGCATACATAAGTAGGATATAACCTGCTATAAATATCCTGGTTGACTGGGCATAACAAAACCAAGTTACTTGCCTGATTGGCATTTTGATGGCAATTCAGTACTGAGTTCTGTGAACCATGCTACTTAGCAGAGACGGAGTTTGAGTGATGGGTTTATGAGTAAAAAAGTTAGTGAAAGATCTTGAGTAAAGTTTATGCATACTTGTACATACCATTTTAACTAGCAGCTCAATACCGAGGTCTGTGAACCACATAGCCTCAGACAAGTCTGAGTAAATTAAGGGTTTGTGAGTGGTCAAAATGGTAGGGAAGAGTCTTGTGTAAAGTTGACACGTACCTATGCATACCACTTTACCAAGCAGTTCAATACTGAGTTGTATGAACCACATAGCATCACTGAGTGAATTAATGGTTTGTGAGTGGTGAAAATGGTAGTGTAGAATCTTGTGTACAACCTGTTCAATACTAAGTTCTGTGAACCACATAACATCAGTCATGTTTGAGTGAATTAAGGATTTATGAGTCAAAATGTTAATGGTGGATTTTGAGTAAAGTCTTTGCCTGCAAGTGCAATGCGGAGTTCTGTGAACCATTCAGCGTAAAACATATTGGAGTGAAAGGCTTACGAGTGAAATGATCAGGAGAGGGTCTTGAATCAGGTTTGTGGTCAGCATTGTAAACCATTCAACATCATGTTTGAGCGAAGGGCATTATGATGTTGAATGACTAACTCACTGTTTCTTGTGGAGCTTGTTTTCGAAGCCCTTGTGTGCTTGTGTTTGCTTTTTTAGCGGTGGTAAAATTGGTGTTTGATGTTTGTGCATGTATGGGTTTTGTTTTTGTTTCCTATGTTTGGGAAGTGATTGTTTTTGTGCACTGACTTGACAAAGAGTTTATGTATATATATGAGAAGAGTTTTGAAATGCGTATTTGCTTATGACCGGAGTTTCACTGTCCTGAGCTGACCAATGTGGTTGACAGGATATTAAAATCCAATTACTAACTAACTATGCTCGTGTTGGGTAATACATTGTCTGGCTTTGTTTTAATGTTGTTTAAAAGGATCATCTGCAAAAAGACACACGGTGGCATATGGCAGCATGGCAAGAGCTTGTCGATCCATACAACACGATGATTATTTTGTGATTGCTCCTTCACGTGCATGAAGGTGTGTTTGTTTTATCTTACTTGCCCTGTTTGTTTAAAAACGGCACTGTGATATTTTCCCATTTGTGAGGGGACCTTGTGCAGTTGACAGGCTGTGGAAATGTAGTTACTAACCAGTTCATGTTGTATGCATTAAAGGATCGAGTGTGTGAATTTTAAAGGAACTACATGACCACCTCAAAATCAGTCTCACCAATACTTCTTCCGAGACAATTTGATGTTGAACAAATTCAACAAATGAACGGACCTATCATTCTCTAAGATTGCCTCTTTCAAGCCTTGAGTAGGTCAGAATATAGTGTTAGATGCTTGGACTGCTGCCAAGAATTCTGTCTGTTATTAATGCCTTTGTGGGTCTTTCAACTTCATTTTACCCCAAAACGTCTACAAGCATGGAATGATACATGTGTGTCATGAACAGTGAATCCAATTTTTCTCTGGGATTTGATTGAATCTTGCAGTGTTTATATTGCTTCTTTTATTTTATTTTATTTTTTTACTAAAATAATAGTAACGAATATTTAAAGGGTTTCATTTTTAAATTATTTGATCGCTTTTATATAGTGCTATTCTCTGCAGTCAGGCAGGCTCCCTGCACTCGTATGACTTGCGACTCCAAACGAGTGATGGTAACCTGTTCTTTTTTTCTCTCTTTTCTTTTCGTTTTTAGTATGTTTTTGAATATCCACTGCATTGGTGTACTTACAGCACTATGTTATGTTGACCACTTTTATACAGCATCATTCTCTGCTCTCGAGCAGACTCACTGCGCTTGCGTCACGTGACTCTGAATGAGTGACTTTATCCTTTAATAAAAGTACTGTCAGTATGTCACTTTGGTGGATATTTAAAAAAATGATTTCCTTGTTTTAAATATCCCCAAAGTGGTGTACTGACAGTGCAATTTGGTTGTTACATGGCTGGTGCCACTTGAAACTGCTGCTGTTTTAGTGCACATTCTGTGGACACCATACAGCCATGCACCAGTTTACAGTGTCACTTCATTTGAAGCTACATATGTAGGGTGCATGTGTAGTTTAGCTGTAACGGCCACCTGTACTTTTGGCAAAATGACCAGGATCTTTTACGTGCTTAGTACAGTGGCATGTGCAGTTTGCCTCCATATGGCACTCGTATTTGCCATTATGCATTTATGTAATGTTTTTTAATTGTTTAAATTATTTTTGTCCATTCCTTTTTTAAATTGTTCTTTAATCTGGTGTTGATAAATCTGATGGAATGGTCAACGATACCAGCATGTCCTAGCCTTATGTGCTGTTTGAACGGGGGTAATAGTACTAAAGGGACTAACTCTTCAGAAATGTGTGTGCGGTGTTCGTGTGTGCATGTTTTGTTTTATGTTTCCATAGGGATTGGATTTGTGGACTGATTTGACCAAATGTTTGTATATATGAGAAGAGTTTTGAAGTGTGCATTGGCTTATGACAGAGTTTGATTGTCCTGAGGTGATTGATAGGATGTTAAACTCTTATTACATACCACTTGCAAAACTGGTAAGTGGAGAACAGTTTCAACTAGTAGTCAAAAGCATGTTTTATAAATGGTATCCAATGTCCATTTTATATGCTAATGTATCTGGTAGCTTGATTCTTTTGATGAAATATAGACCTGTACTCTTTAAAGTCGTTATCAATTTGTGAAATCTGCAGCAAATTTATTAACACTAATTCACTTTGACTGCTTTTTGTTTGGAAATTTTTTATCAATATCACCACAACCTTTCACTTTTTTCTTCTTATTCTTCTACTTTTTATCTTTTTATCACTTTGCTTGGGGGTGGGGTTGAACTTTATGAAATTGTATATATTTTCTTTTTTTACTTCCATATCTATGTACTAATTAATAAGTGAACTGCTAACAGGTTTGTTAATTGATGTCTTGAAGAATTTGGGTACACTGCAATAGTTAACAAGTGCTCCAGTTGTGTTTCAGACGTGTTGGTTTATCACGATCACAATCAAAATAGAAAGCCAGATGCTCAAAACAGGTAGCATGGGTTTCCATATTGTGCTGATGAATGATTATCGTTTGACACGGAAAATGGAGCAGCAGAAACAGATAGCGAAACACGTGTCTGACCTAGGTAACCAACATAATAATGGTCCCCACCAGGATCAGATTTTAGCGAAACACGTGTCTGACCTAGGTAACCAACATAATAATGGTCCCCACCAGGATCAGATTGCAACCGTGTCTGACTAGGTAACCACTAATAATGGTCCCCAGGATCAGATTTTAGCGAAACACGTGTCTGACCTAGGAACCAAATATAATGGTCCCCACCAGGATCAGATTTTAGCGAAACACGTGTCTGACCTAGGTAACCAACATAATAATGGTCCCCACCAGGATCAGATTTTAGCGAAACACGTGTCTGACCTAGGTAACCAACATAATAATGGTCCCCACCAGGATCAGATTTTAGCGAAACACGTGTCTGACCTAGGTAACCAACATAATAATGGTCCCCACCAGGATCAGATTTTTGATAACCCCTCTGCTCTCTGCTTAGCATTGAGGGACAAAACGTGGACTCTGTTCTGGTGGTGACTCATGCATCCTTTATGAAAGGAGCAGGCCTCTCTCTCTCTCTCTCTCTCTCTCTCTCTCTCTCTCTCCTCTCTCTCCTCTCCTCTCTCTCTCTCTCCAAGTCTAAATGAATTTGGCTGGCTGTAAAAATTTATTGGGTATAAGTCTTTGACGTCAGTCTTTTAGGGCAGAACAACACAACATGAAATGCATTTTATTTCCGACAGCAGCCCTACAATTAGAGTGTCTATGTAGGCATGCATTTTGTATCGCAAAGAATGAACAGCAATGGGACTTATACCAAATCAAAACTTAATAAGCGAGTTCCTTATATACTTAGTAATATCAACTGAAAGATATACTGTAAAGATTAAATCTATGACTTGCGTCAATTCAACTTCCAGTCCTGCCAGTAGTTGCCAGTGAGTCTTTGTCTAAAACAACGAATAAACAAATTGACTTTGTGAACTCCCTTGTTCTGCCATACATACCCAAAACCAAATCTTCATTTAGGCTTGTTTTGTTACTATCAACTGAAAACAAAGTCATTATCAAGAATTTGCCATATGCCTGTACTTAGCCTTCAAACGAAGAGAAATTGCTATAAAGTGAATGCTGATGTGACTGTATAGCCACGTTTGTGCACTTCATGTTACCACTCGTTAGTTTGCATATATATTCGTCTACATACTGCGACAATTCTGGCTATATGTGTGATTGCTGTTTCATGATTTACATGCTCCTCTGAACACTTTGCCAAAGTACAGTTCGCAACTATTAGTTTAACCTTTGTGAGGGCCACAGGCCAATCAAATAAACTTTTGTGTCTTTGCGTCTCTCTTTCCAATCAGATTTACTCTGTTTAAGGTCTTCCGGATCGAAATGTAATGCCTCAACAATTAATTACTTTTTTTCTTCTTCTTTTTTTCCACTTGGACTGGAGCAAATGTGTCAAGTTTGTCAAAGTACTGCTTCTCTGCTTTAAAAATGAAATAACGTCAGCAGCACTTTGAGTAACAGACATGGTGTGATGTTAGTCTTTCTGCAGATCAAGGTTTATGTGTTTATTCTGAACACTAAACAATTTTACATCTTACTTTGATTTTGCTGATTTTTTTCCTTTGTGTTTTCTGTCATCGGGCATTCCACAAGCAAACTGTGTCAACTGCTAGATTGGGCATAATAATTTCCTGTTTCTTATGAGCAACATGAGTGCACGCTATGTCGGATGTGACAGGTTTTGTTGGTATTTCACCATTGTAGCAGAATATTGGGACACAGATAACTAAACCCATGTATGAAACAAAATAATACTAAAACATTGATCTGGACTTTTTTCAAGACTCATGATGGAATGCTCTGTCAGAGTGTGAGTGTGTGTGTGTGTGTGTGTGTGTGTGTGTGTGTGTGTGTGTGTGTGTGTGTGAGTGTGTGTGTTGTGTGTGTATGTGTGTGTGTGTGTGTGTGTGTGTGTGTGGTGTATGTGTGAGTGTGTGTGTGTGTATGTGTGTGTGTGTGTATGTGTATGTGTGAGGTGTGTGTGTGTATGTGTGTGAGTGAGTGTGTGTATGTGTGTGTGTGTGTTGGGGGGGGGGGGGGTCTGTGTGTGGGTATGTTGGTGTGGGGGGGGGGGGGGGGGGATCTTTCAGTGGGTGTGTGAGTAAGAGCCTATTGTGTGCGCGCGTGTATGTGTGTGTGTGTGTGGGGGGGGGGGGGGGGGGGGGGAGGAGGGGGGGTTGCAGGGGTGAACAAGTGTATAAGAGCGGTGAGGTTTGTGTGTTGAATGTCAGTGTGTAGTGTGTGTGCGCATGCGTTGTCCACAGTCAGCACAGTCTTCACTCCTGAACGACGTCACTGATGTCTATGACAGTTGTGAAAGTCAAAATTGTAATGGGAATTTCTGTGCGCCTAATCTTATTGATCCCCAAGCGAGTAAATCATCATGACTGACAGTCCTACAGTTTAAGGCATACAACAAAACCCACTACACAGTCACAAAGGAAAACGACTTTTCAGTATACCAGCATTCACCAGTAACAAAGTTAAAAAAAAAAAAAAAAGGCGCTCCTAAACTATGATATTATCACACACACACACGCACACACACACACACACACACGCATACACACACATACACACACACATACACACACACACTCACTACCCACGCACGAACACACGCAGACACACACACACACACAGCACGCTCAAACACATCAGTGATGGAAGCTACATCATGGCAAAGACATGAAAGGTTTTGGGGACACCTAAAACGTTTGTGTTGTACATTAGGAATGGTAGCTATAGCCTGTGTAAACGTCTTACTCCGTGAAAAATGATCTTATTGCCCTGCAGCTTACGTCATGATAAGTAAAAGGAATAATAAAATTCCATACAATAGAATGGACAAGTACTTAGCCTGTGTAGACATACATACAACACTCAACATTCCGAACCATGCACGCCTAAAAACAACATCAAATAATGCAGCTATCTTTTCATCAATTTCTCTCTACAGTTACACAGTAGTAACGTTGATTCCAAAGGGTCACACAGTATTAACGTTGATTCCAAAGGGTTACACAGTATTAACGTTGATTCCAAAGGGTTACACAGTATTAACGTTGATTCCAAAGGGTTACACAGTATTAACGTTGATTCCAAAGGGTCACACAGTATTAACGTTGATCCCAAAGGGTTACACAGTATTAACGTTGATTCCAAAGGGTTACACAGTATTAACGTTGATTTCAAAGGGTTACACAGTATTAACGTTGATCCCAAAGGGTTACACAGTATTAACTTTGATTCCAAAGGGTCACACAGTATTAACGTTGATTCCAAAGGGTCACACAGTATTAACGTTGATTCCAAAGGGTTACACAGTATTAACTTTGATTCCAAAGGGTCACACAGTATTAACGTTGATTCCAAAGGGTCACACAGTATTAACGTTGATTCCAAAGGGTTACACAGTATTAACGTTGATTCCAAAGGGTCACACAGTATTAACGTAGATTCCAA
>JABMCL010003485.1:962500-965000 GCA_018857735.1 Alviniconcha marisindica | reverse complement strand
ACGGGCGGAGCTGTAGACTGTATACATATTATACAGCTCAGCCCGACCTTTTTTTTAAAAACTTCTCACCGTAAGCGCAGACACGCACACATGCTGGCACCCACACACACGCATGCACGAAACGTCTGCGCAAAACGACCCTGATTGATTGGCAAGACTTGCAACAACAGACTGTCTGTGAAGTGCACCGGTTGAATTTAGCCGACGCCGGCGGACTGCAGCAGACCAGGCACAGACAAGATCGACCCACAAAGCACAAAGCACAAAGCGCAAGCTGACTGTTCCAAAGTCTCGCGGATGGGACGCGGCGCTTTGCGGTGGAGCTGTGCAGGGAAACTGTGGTTGTAGTCAGACCATCGCGGACGACGTCGACGCCGGCTTCATGGTTGTGGTGGCGTCGCTGGTGGTGGTAGCGGCTGTGGTGAAGATGTAGGCGACTTCGAGTGGTTGGCGGTGCGGTTGAAGCTGAGGTTCCAGCCATGGCAAGATGGCCTCGGCTTCTGATGGATACAAGTGCCGCTGGTCATGCGTTCTAGTGCTGTGTGGCTCGGTCTCCACGCTGCACCAGGTAGGCTTCTTCAGCGGACACTCAGTTCCAGTGGTGTTCGTCGCTGTCTGGCCACCTTCCCGGCCTCTCCTGCTGTCTGTTCCCACACTCGCCATTGTCACCCTCACTCACCATACTCACCACACTCACCCTCACCCCCATACTCACCCTCACCCCCCCATACTCACCCTCCCCCCCCCCCCCCCATACTCACCCTCATCCCCGCACTCACCCTCACTCCCCACACTCCATACTCACCGTACTCACCCTCACTCACCATACTCATCATACTCACCCTCACCCCATACTCACCCTCATCCCCATACTCACCCTCACTCACCATACTCGTTATACGCACCCTCACCCCACACTCACCCTGATCCCCATACTCACCCTCATTTACCCTCACTCACCATACCCTCATCCCCATACTCACCCTCATCCCCATCCCCATACTCACCCTCACTCCCATTCTCACCATACTCACCCTCATTCCCCATACTCCTCATACTCACCCTCACTCACCATACTCACCCTCATCCCCATGCTCACCCTCACTCACCATCACTCACTATACTCACCCTCATCCCCATACTCACCCTCACTCCCCACACTCATCCTCATCCCCATACTCACCCTCACTCACCACACTCACCCTCATCCCCATACTCATCCATACTCACTCATCACTCACCCTCATCCCCATACTCACATCATCCCCATACTCACCCTCACTCACCAACTCATCTCATCCCCATCTCACCTCACTCACCATCACTCACACCTCACCCCATCCCCATACTCACCCTCACTCCCCATACTCACCTCATCCCCATACTCATCCTCACTCACCATACTCACACTCATCCCCATACTCACTATCACTCACCCTCATTCCCCATACTCACATCATCCCCATACTCACCCTCACTCACCATATTCACCTTCACTCACCACACTCACCCTCACTCCCCATATTCACCCTCCAGATCTCTGTGTTCTTCTTCTTCTCACAAACCGGCCTAACTGATTGCCCCACATGTCAAAGTGAATAGTGAGTGAGTGAATGAGTAGGTGAGTGAGTGAGTGAGAGAATGCATGAGTGAGTGAACCAATTAGTGGTTCAGTTAATTAATGGGTCAGCACCGAGTTAACGGAGCCGTTGTGAACCGTTAGCGGGTCCATAGGGGTCTGGTTAACGGACAGTTTGAACGGTGTTGATGAGCTACGTCAATCACTAGCTAGCACTAGGCGAATGGGTAGGCGAGTGAGTGAGAGAATGCAGGCGTGAGTGAGGGGGCTCATTAGCCGTTTAGTTAATTAGCTGATCAGCTGCGAGTTAAGACCACTGTGAGCCGCGGGGTCTGCGTCCTACCTCCCGGCGGAGTGCGGCTCCCACTGGAGGCTCCAACCTCTGCCAAAGGTGCAGAGTCGTCAGTCCAAGACTCCCTCTGTCAAGGCTGAATTACGTCACAACAGTAGACCGACGGCTTTATTCTGTGTGCTTCGCTTCTTCGCGTTAGGCTGGTGATAAGATAGATAGGTAGATAGATAGATAGATAGATAGATAGATAGATAGATAGAACGATAGATAGGTAGATAGATAGATAGATAGATAGATAGATAGAGATCAATAGATAGATAGAGATGGAGATCAATAGATAGATATAGATAGATAGATAGATAGATAGATAGATAGATAGATAGATAGATAGATAGAAATGGAGATCAATAGATAGATAGATAGATAGACAGATAGATATCGAGCAGGCAGTGGATGACGTTGGCCCGTCGGTTCCATTCCCCTGCTTCTGCTCTCTGCCTTTCGGTTCAAAACCGGCTGTGGTTTGTGGACATGCACTGCCTTATGACTTTGTCTCCCACAATCAGTGACTCAACATTAAAAAGGCCTCCATCGCTGCCCATCCTAGTGCAGAAATTAAATCATTCTGC
>JABMCL010003485.1:895000-945000 GCA_018857735.1 Alviniconcha marisindica | reverse complement strand
GTTTCCAGCCGCCGCTCCAGAACTTACGGGGGTTATTCGTATAGGCACTAACCGCGAGCAGCTGGGTCAAGAGACTATGTCGAAAAGGATGTGTGGACAGATTACAAGTTCTTTTAATGTCCATAGTCAAGCAAAAGGTTACCTGTGCATTAGAGGAAAGTACATGTCATGCTCTATCTGTCTGTCTGTTTGTCTGTCTCTGTCTGTCTGTCTGTCTCTGTCTGTTTCCTGTCTGTCTGTCTGTCTGTCTGTCTGTCTGTCTGTCTCTAACGCTACTATCTTTGAGTATTAAAGTTTTCGAGTTCGAAGCCACTCTCTCTCTGTGGTATCCGTGCGCACAATAGTAACCTGATGTTTGTATCCACGATACGTATCCTCAGAGAAATCTCACTGGCCTTCTAGCAAACAAGTTGTTATATACCGGCATCCGCGTATATACCCGGCGAAATCCCGTTGTCTTCCTGCGCCCCTGCTTATCTCTCTGAACTGCTACATGTGTACACTCCGTCTCGTAGACTACGCTCTTCTTCTGACACCCGCATGCTTAAAATCCAACAATACAAACGGAAGACTCATGGCGTTCGCACCTTCTCTTGCTTTGGACCCTACATTTGGAATTCACTCCCACAAGATCTTAGACACTGCTCAACCCTGTCATCTTTTAAAGCCAAACTGAAAACCTTCCTCTTCTCACAGTATTTTCATCCCAACTAATATCAGTAGCAGTTTCTGCTACTGTCATGATTGTGTGTGTGTGTGAGTGTGCGTGCGTGCGTGCGTGCGTGTGCGTGTGTGTGTGTGCGTGTGTATGTGTGTGTGTGTTTGTGTGTGCGTGTGTGTGTGTGTGCGTGTGCGTGCGTGTGTGTGTGTGTGTGTGTGTGTGTGCGTGTGCGTGTGTGTCTTTGTTTGTTTGTTTTTCCGTATAATATTTACGTAAATGTTTGGGTAGGACTGTGTATAGAATATCATGTTTAGGTTAACATGTATCATGTGAGCGCGCAGGGCGTTGATGAGCGCATGATAAATATCATTATGATTATTATTATTATTGTGCTGTTCTTGCAGACACGCTGTCGCTGGCCTCCACAATGTCCATGAGGGCCTTCTCCAACCCGCCCCCCTACTCGCCGCCCCACTCCGCCTCCAGACCCAGGGTCCAGGTGAACGCCGCTGGGCGGGACCAGGCAGACGTGGCCCTGTAACACCTCTTGGCTCTCCGGCTTTCAAACCCCAGAGCTCAGGAGCTGTGTGAGGTGGCCGTCTGAGTCGAGGTGGCCGTCCTGGGCCCCCGTCCCTAACAAGCCTACGGTTTCTGTGGACGCAAAGCAACGCTCTACGGCTTTGAACCGTCAGCACCACGCCAGTGAAAGCAACGTGGAACCAGTTAGAAGAAGAAGGAAACTTACGGCTTCGCTCTGTCTTTCAGTCTTCGCGCCTCGTGTCCAGGCCATGTGGCACGTGCTCCCTCTTGCTTGGACTTCACACCCACGTGTGAGGATGCTGTACTTCCTGTCGTGTCTGGACCCACGTGTGAGGATGCTGTACTTCCTGTCGTGTCTGGACCCACGTGTGAGGATGCTGTACTTCCTGCAGTGTCTGGGGATTTGACCCACACGTGCGTGGATGTCACACCCTCTTGTCTTGGTGTCACACCCTCTTGTCTTGGTGTCACACCCTCTTGTCTTGGTGTCACACCCTCGTGTGTGAGTGTCGGATCGCTGAGCCAACCGGAGGATGGCTTTCCGCTTCGTCGCTTCATAACTGGTGAGGATGTTACACTCCCTTTGGTGTCTGGGTGTCGCACCCTTGTGTATGGGTGTCACACCTCTGGTCTTGGTGTCACTCCCTCATATGTGAGTGTCGCACCCCTAAGTCAATCGGAGCTTAAGTTTCCGTTTCACGGCCTACCGTCTCTTCTGCCTCCAGTTCGACGAGAGACTCAGCCTCTT
Organism: Alviniconcha marisindica; assembly: GCA_018857735.1. Taxonomy (NCBI): domain Eukaryota; kingdom Metazoa; phylum Mollusca; class Gastropoda; family Provannidae; genus Alviniconcha; species Alviniconcha marisindica. Next base: position 943,051 of record JABMCL010003485.1, on the reverse strand, counting down.
CTTGGAGTATGACCAGGAACTTTCGCTATTTGGAATGCACGGCTCCTTCACCCCCCCCCCCTTCTTACCATCCCCGAGTCTCTAGCAGTGGGATTACTGGTATTGCCTCGTGGCGCTTTGGCTCCACAAGGGGGCCCTGCATAGGCTGTGGAGAAAGGTGTCACTGTGGCCACTCTGGCTCCACAAGGGGTCACTTTGGCCACTTTGGCTCCACAAGGGGTGCTACATAGCTGTGGAGAACGGTGTCACTTTGGCCACTTTGGCTCCACAAGGGGTGCTGCATAGCTGTGGAGAAAGGTGTCACTGTGGCCGCTATTGGAGCTGAGACAGCTCAGCGAGACCCGGTCCACAACACAGCACGATGTCTCGGGATCCATACAAAACTCCCGTGCGTTACGTTTCCTCCACACGGAGCAGAATGACTGTCATCGGCTATGGGCGACAGTGTCACCTGAACTAGCAATGCATTCAGCGCCGGGATGAGCTGATCTCTGTCCCCGGAAAACCTTCAGCGATCGAACACCCATCGCGATGGAGACGCGGGTAAGAGCGGTGAAATACATGTAGGCAAGGTTGTAGCGTAAGGAAACTTGGGTTTCCTCGGCGTGGAGGCTGACTAACCGTGTGTAACACAGCGAGGTTGTGGGTGACAGTGTGACTTTGGCTACTGCTGGACTGAGCTGACTACCGTTCCAGGAATGCCGTCAACGAACAGCCAAAGCGTTGTCGCTGTAAGCAACATTAAGTTTCCTCGACTTGGAGGTCTATCGACGAATGACTGCCTGTTGTAGTCGTAGTCCATAGGCTATGGGGGACAATGCCACTTGATAATTTGGTCACTACTGGACTGAGTCGACTGCTGCACCTGGAAACTGCAGCGGTCAGTGCACAGTTCTGCGAGGAGACGTGGGTCCAGAGGATGTCGGTGTTGTCAGGTCAGGAAAATCCAGTTCCTTCGACGCAGAGAACGAGTGGCTACATTATGAAGACTGCAGAGGGACTTCCACGTCCCTAATAAACCTTACAGTTTCTGTGGACGTTAAGCACCATGTTTACTTTAGTGGGACTTTGGCCGTTTGGCTGTCAGACTGACTGAGTTGACAGCCAAATGGCCAAAGTCCCACTTCCTCAGCAGTGTTCGCAGAATACAGTCAGTGGACATGAGTCCTGTCGACTGCGACAACCCCGCGAGGCGTTCAGATCCACCGGCCGCCTGTTTCCGTGCCAGCGACTTCAGCCTTGTTTAGCAATGAGGAAGCTGCTGGTTAGATTCTCTCACACATCGACCGAGGAAACTTCTGAGAGACGGGGTGGAGCGCATCTGGGCTTTCCCGGGTGTGTGAATACTATTTTGCACTGAAGTGGTCCCAACAGTGGACTGTTGACTGCCCTTCGTGCATGACGTCAGCAAGCCCCCAGAGCTGTGTACGTCCTTACGTTACCCGTCCCCAATAAGCCTTATGGTTTCTGTGGACGTTAAGCACCGTGTTTACTTACGTCCTTACAACAGAGCTCAGAGCTGAGGACCTGTGTGAAAGTCGAGGCGGACGTCCTGGACTCCCGTCCCTAATAAACCTACGGTTTCTGTGGACGTAAAGCAACACTTCAGCATCAACGTCCTTACAAGGCGAGCAAGCCAAACGGGCGCATTAATGAACCTTTGCGGAGGAAAAACTAGTTAGCCGGACCCCTGGTCATAGTGGGTCATATGCCCTCTGCGGGAAAGAGTCCCACGAGGAACCCTACACGATTTTCACTGTAAAGCGATCGGCTGTAAAAAGTTGGTTAAAACGAATTGATTCATAATTATAGGTACAGTCAAATAAAGTAATAATTGTTACCTCAAGACAGAGATGAACGACTTTCGTCATCATTAAAGTTTTACTCCACAGTACCTTCGAAAATGAGCCCATTGCTACAGGCAAACTCGAGGAAATACTGCGTTAGTTGGGTCAAGTAGTACTGTGATGTGTTGTAATAAAATGAGGCCACGCAGTGTCTCCAAGATTGTTAATGTTTTGCAGTGTCTCTGCATGGCCATTTGCCTACAGCTTTAGCGGGATCAGTTTTGGATTTACTATGGTGCACTTTTAAGACGGGAAGTTACCCCATTTTTAGCCACCGAAAAAGAGAAAAGATCTTTTAATTCAACCTTCTTCTTTTTTGTCAACGTTTTTTTGATAATCTAAGTTGTGCAGCCGATTTCTTTTACGTAGATTTCAGCTGAGGGAATTTAAGTGGGTCTGTTATTCTTGATAGCAGTATTTTGTGTATCATTGTGTGTCTGATTACATCATTTGTATTATCCGTGGCATAATCATAACCCAAACCAGCAGCTGATTTGTATTATTTTGGCTTTGCGCTGCCAATTAAGGCTCTGAGATATATATATATTTTCTTTTCTTTTTTGGCGTTCCAAGTTTTAATCTCTCCCCCCCCCCCCCCCCCCCCCCCCCCCATGGCCGCCTTTTCCAGATTATGTAGGTGCTTTCAGGGCTATACTTATGAAGAGCATTTTAGGAATGATTATGTGTTCAGAAACACAGTGTCTGTGTGTGTGTGTGTGTGTGTGTGTATGTGCGTGCGTGACCTCATGAGTCTGTATATGTGTGTGTGTGTGTGTGTGTGTGTGTGTGTGTGTGTGTGTGTGTGTGTGTGTGTGTGAGAGAGAGAGAGAGAGAGAGAGAGAGAGAGAGAGAGAGAGATTTTGAGGTACCATAAATGCCTGTGGCATTATATATATATATATATATTTGGGAATATTTCCATGGAACATTTGGGCAAACCGAACTGCGACAGAATAATACTATTTGACTACACCAAAATAACTCCTGTTGTACACAATACTGAATGACATAAACCTTTCACACTGTTCCTTAAACATGCTGGGCTCTTCACAGCTTTTGTATTTAACATTTACAGTTATTTCAGATTGGGATTTGTCAGTCAGATTGATTTTATTGAATGCTTATAGAAATGTGCACTTCTGTACATAAATGCTAAATTTTGGTCTCTTCTTATGCAACAAATCATTGATACTATTCCTTGGAATATTAACAGCATCCAGATTAAAATATTTATCTTGTAAGTAAACTTTAATATTCTAATAATTTTATTTTATTAAAAGGTTGCTGTTCTTTTGGTTTGTGCGATTTCTCTGCAAAATTGTATTATTAGTTTTTCCGTCCATTCTACTGCGTACATAAGAATAAGAGAAAGACTATAATTTCAGTATTGCATTTTCCCCCTTCATGGATTGTAAAGAAAAACTATATGATGTAAAGTGTGCCTCCAAGTGTGCTGTGATATTTACATGTATTTTACATGTACATCAGTGCTTCCACTGATACAATTTTGATGGGTAGAATTTATCATTACCTATAAAAACTTAGTCCACACCCATGCTGCACTCATTGAAACAATTTAGTCCACACCATGCTGCACTATGTGAAACAATTTAGTCCACATCCCATGCTGCACTATGTGAAACAATTTAGTCCACACCCATGCTGCACTATGTGAAATAATTTAGTCCACACCATGCTGCACTATGTGAAACAATTTAGTCCACAACACCATGCTGCACTATGTGAAACAATTTAGTCCACACCATGCTGCACTATGTGAAACAATTTAGTCCACAACACCATGCTGCACTATGTGAAACAACATAGGTTGGTCTTTGTGAAACAACATAGGTTGGTCTTTGATGGCTTCATCCCACACTCCAAACCTCACTTTCCGGTACCTTCCTCCAAACTCTGCCATGCTTGGTCACGCCACCACTGAAGGGGCGCATGGTTCATATCTCCGTGCATCTGTCCTCCGATGCTGTCAGAGCCCTCCACAAAAGGTTTGGGTACTAACAGGACTGCGGAATCAATACCAGTGTCGCAGCACACATAAACATGAGGCATGTCCACCCGGAGTAAAAAAAGAAAAGAAAAGGTTTTGTCCAGATTTAATTCTTTTTAGCTTTATTTACGTTGGCAAAAGCAATGTGGGCGGTTATAAAAGAAATGCCAAGTATAATTTGAGTAATCAATTATAAACTTACTGCCATCTGAGCACCATGGACAATTTACTGCCAGACTGCTGCCAGCTAACTGCCAGTTTTCAGAGACCTATGGCATAACCGGTTACAGCAATGGCATTGGTTGGAAGAAGGATGTCGTAAACCAGTGCCTGAAATTTGCCTCCACCTCATCCACAAACACTTTGTGTAGAACCTGAACAAATGATTTACCCACATTTCATGCAGATAACAGGTATTACGTTTTATCGTTCCACCACTACATAAAATGATTTATTACAGGTATGCAGGCTGTGACTTTACTCACCCACTTCTGGTAGTATCCGCCCTCCCCCATTGACTTTGTGATAGAAGTGAAGATGTAGGTTGTGATTTACTGCCATTTACCTTCTTGTAACATACTTTGTTCTGCCATAGAAGGTAGCATGAATATGTTTACTTCCACTCACATTGTAACAGAATTTAACACCGATGTTGCCATTGACTCCCGCCCACACTACACTGTAATAATGTAGCATGAAGGTTGCAGTTGTTGTTTTTATAAATACATTGTAATAATATAATGTAGCATGAAGGTTGTCCTAATTTACTGACAGGTTTCTCACAGGATGTAAAATGAAGGCTGTCATTTGCTGCCATAAACATGGTGATAGGACCTCATGTCAAGTTGTAATTTATTGTCAGGATTCCAACAGAATGTAACATGAAGGCTATTTGCTTCCATTCACACTGTAATAGTATTTAATATGCCTGTTGTCATAAGAATCTAACACGAGGTTGTAATTTACTGACATGGTTCTAACAGAATGGAACAGGAAGACAGTGATTTCCTGCCATAAACATGGTGATAGGACCTAACACGAAGGTTTAATTTACTGACAGGGTTCTAACAGAATGTAACATGAAGGCTGTGATCTTCTCCCAGCCAAATAGTGATAGTATATATATATATATATATATATATATATAAAACATGACTGTTGTCATTTAATCCCACGCATATTAACTGTACTATAACACTAACACAAAATATATAACAGGAGGGTTATAATTTTGATTTGCATATTTTCTTCATTTCCAGCCCAACTTGCATCTTCACTCGGTGTTTAAAGGCACTTCTTTGGAATTCTGCTCTTCACAATCATGTGCACAAAATGAACTGTGGTGTCTAGTGAGTGGTGTAATTTTCACCAGGAATGCCATTATCACAGTGTTGATGGGCCAGACACATTGGGGGTCGACAGTGGGACCCCTCCTCTTGATCTTGCTGCACACTACAACTAGTGTAAGTGCAATACGCTGAGAGGGCCCAATCTTGGGTGTAGCGTCAGCAGACAAGGGGGGAGCACCCATTGTTTTAGGGGCAGCGAGAGATTTGTGTCTTAAAACTTTTCCTCATCAGGGGCTATCCCTAATTAATACAAACATTGTCAGAGAGTCTGCACTGAAAGCTGACTCGGGGGAAAAAGAACATTGCCACCCCAGGGTCTAACCAACGTCAGTATTGTGCCCCGTTTTTTGGTCCGACTCTCTACCAGATGAGTCACCCGGCCCCCAAGTCCTTTGTTTCATTGTTTTTGTAATATCTGTTTGAAATGCTTTTCTCCGCAGATGAACCTCCAGTAATGAGTTAACAATTCACCATGTCAGAAAGAGTTAAAATCATATCTGACCAATCAATGCACATGCTTGCACACGTTTCACAAAGAAAAATGAAAAAAACTCCATTATGGCCCATCTTTTGCTTTTTATAATGTATCTCGAATACGCACCTTACATTTTTTCATCTCTTGACAACAGCAATTACATGACTCTTATATTTATATGCATTTTGCTTCATTTACAAGGATCCACACCTGAGCATGTCCTGGGTTATGCACACAGCACAGGACAAGAGAAAAGCAGTTGTCAGAGACTGCCGTGCTGATGTACGTAAATGAATTGCTGGGTGGAGAATACCATTTCAGCAGCTGTGAGGAGATTCACATGGCAGATTTCTGCACACCTTGTTCATGTTATGACTTACGCAGTGAATTTTACGTACTATATCCAAAATACAGAGTTGTTACAAATAAATGTATTTTTGAAGAAAAATGTTTGTGTGCTTGTGTGTCTGTGGTGTGTATTTATATGTTCTAAAAAACCCAGATAAAAACAAAACCTCACCACAAGCATACGCACACACCCACCCCCACCCCCACGCAGAGTTGTGAGATACAAATGTATTTGTAAAGAGGAATCTTCATGCGTGTGTTTGTGTACGTGTGAGTGCATGTGTATGCATACGTGTCTGTGTGAGTTCTAAAAAAGGATAAAAATAAACAAGAGCCCTAACACACACACAAGCAAACATACACAGCCAAGGACACCACGCCAACATTTCTTCTCAATTGCAAAGTGATATTTCTGCAATCCAACTTCAACCATAAACAGCACCAGTAAAGAAGCAGTCGTCAATGAACTGGAGAACAGCTTGACAAACGCCATGTTATAAATCACACCTACATGAAATTACCAATCATTATTAAAGCGATGCATGCATTTGACCATAAAGTTGTACAATAGAACTGGAGACACTGAGTGCTGTTTCACCACCATCACATGCGGCAAATGAGTGTGCAGTGAAAGAAAATCTTCCAGTTCCACAATGCCCTGAGAATCCATTGATGAGTTACCAGCAACTGATCTCTGCCAGGCGCTTCATCAGGGAATAGCAAGGCTTACTTCTGAAACGTTTCCCACAGAAGAGTGGGTCAGTTTTTCAGAGATTCTGTTTACAGTCCTGGCATATTGTAATTGATCATCACTCCGCACTGACTTGTGACGTCTGCCTGCACTGTAGGTATCCCACCTGAAAAAGAAGTGTTCCATGTTAAGGATATCATCAGTCTTTCTCAACCGTAGTGAAAGTATGAGACATGAGACGGATTGGTTCCATAATATCACCACTCTTTACATTGTTCTGTAGCAGAGGTACATGACCTGGAAAGGTAATGGTCTCATCTGAGTGTTCAGAATACCATCCTTCCGAACAAAGTCCTGTGGTCAGCGCTCTTTCTCTTACCAGGCTCCAATTATCTGGAACGAACTCCCTGTTTCTGTCTGCCATTCTACCTCTGTCAGCTCTTTTAAATCTTCCTTGAAAACCTTTCTCTTTTTAAAAACCTTTCTTCAGTCTCATTGCCCTGGCCTGTTGGTGTGTGTGTGTGTGTGTGTGTGTGTTTGTGTGCGCGCGTACGTGCATGTGCAGGTCTGTGTGTGTGTGTGCGTGCATGTGTGTGTGCATTCATGTTTTATGCGTTGAATTTTGACATTATGTATTTGTAAAGAATGTGTAAGCACTTAGGGCCTGTGCGGGTTAGGCACTCTAAGTATTCATTATTATTATTATCACGTGACTGCTTGGCAGCTTCTGCCTGTAGCTAAAGCGTCCAGCCTGAGAAGAGAAGGGTCCTGTGAACTGACCGCTGTAAAGGTTGCCTACAAAGAAGGTATCTGACCCGAAAATGGAAGCTTTCTCTCATAATTATCATCACTCTGCAATGGCCTTTTCTGGGGTTTCTTAATACTTCTTTGTCCCTTGCAAGAAATTTGGGTCACCTCACCTGGCTAAGGCACAGCAGCCGCAAGAGCAGCGCTACCCATTCCTATCAGTGTCCACAGCATTTTCGTGTGTCAAAACAATGGTATGGCTGCCAGTGTTTGGGATTTTCAACGAGCACACAGATGTTGATGCATGCGATTGCACACATGGACTGTACAGACACCACAAGAGTCCGCACTGGGAGTTGACTGGGAGAAAATTCCCTTGCCGTACCAGGGACTCAAACCTGCATCAGTATTGCACCTGGATTTTCAGTCAAATGCTCCACCAACTGATCTATCCCCACTCTGTTGGCCTGTAGTATAGGTGTACCTTTGAAATGACCTTGTAAAATCGGTCTAAAAGTAAAATGAGGTTCATGATACAGGTCAACTTATGAAGGCAAGCCTATCATGTACCAGTAACACAATACCATACTAAAGAATATGTAACTATCTTATTAACTTCAAGGAAAAGTGTGTGTGTGTGTATGTGTGTGCGCATGCATGCACTGGGGGAGACACCTTTTTGTTAATGACATACACAAGGACAGAAACTTCTACCTGTACCTCCCTCCCCTCCCCACAGCCTGCCCCCCTCCACTCCCCTCACACACAGAACATGACATCAAGCTGTAACTCACGTGGAAGCTGTTGAGACTGCGTTGGGAGAGAGGAAGTTGTTTTGTCGATAGAATGAGCAGCGAGAGGAGTTGCTTGCAAAGCGGGTAGGGGAGGTCAAGGCCATGGACCGTGTTGTCCCGTTCCCACATCTTGAAGATGCTGCCTTGGCTGCCGGTCCTGCCACCCAGGGAAGAAACTCGTCAACAGGATCATCACACGAGGTCTCATCAAAACACTCATCAACAGGATCATCACACAAGGTCTCATCAAAACCACTCATCAACAGGATCATCACACGAGGTCTCATCAAAACACTCATCAACAGGATCATCACACGAGGTCTCATCAAAAACACTCATCAACAGGATCATCACACGAGGTCTCATCAAAACACTCATCAACAGGATCATCACACAAGGGCTCATCAACAGGATCATCACACAAGGTCTCATCAAAAACACTCATCAACAGGATCATCACACGAGATCTCATCAAAACACTCATCAACAGGATCATCACACGAGGTCTCATCAAAACACTCATCACCAGGATCATCACACGAGGTCTCATCAAAACACTCATCAACAGGATCATCACACGAGGTCTCATCAAAACACTCATCACCAATCTGCAACTGTGGTCTTGAAGACCAGGCGGCCGAACATATACTGCAGAGATGCCCGCTTCTGCAGACAGCAAGAACAAATGTGTGGCCAACGGCAGTCCAGCTACACACCAAACTCTACGGCAGCAAGGAGGAACTGGAGAAGACAGCTACATTGATCTTGCACGCTGGACTCTCAGTGACACTGACAGTGTAGCAACGATCGAGAAGAAGAAGAAGAAGAATCAAAACACTGTGACTGCTTTGAGTGAGGGTTAACCGGAAGCAAGCCCCAAACTCTGGTGTCAAAGGAGTATCTGCCCCACCGCAGCATAAAGTTTTATGTTTTGTTTTAGACAAGCCTGTGCAAGACAGCATCTTTTGGCCCTGGTGGCATACTGGGTAATAATTCTCTCTGGCCTCAACTGCCCTAGTTCACTCAACTGTGGACAGAACTATTTGTTGGGAAAGTTAACATGTAGTGAATAATGATGTGCCGCTTTGGCTTGGGCTGTGCAACACACTGACGTGAGCAATAACAGAAAGACAACACTAACAATATGTAACATGTTGTAATGCACTGCATAGCAATGTGAGGCTATTTTCACGAGCTCCTCACATAACAGCATCCACCCTCCAGAAACAGAGATACATCCTCTGACGGTAGCCTGTGGCTACCTGTACGGCAGGGTATAGGTAATATTTTTGTTTTAAAACCGCCACACACAATCCTCTCACCCTACAAATTGCATTTGTCAACATACAACTGCATCTACCGTGCCCAAAGTAACCTGCCTTTTAGCTTCTCTGCTGCCAAGGAAGCTGCCCTTGTAGAGCAGCTTGGAGACGCGGGTGACCGAGACCTCTTCCTTTGCTTCAGAGCGTTTGGATGGCACAGTAGACACAAGGCAATCGGACGTAAACACTTCCAGGTTTTGATCTAGCAGCCACACCTGTATAACATTCCATGCAGATCTGGATGTCTTGGAGAAGCTCTCACATGTGGCACATGTATACAAATGTCAAACAGATACATGCATGTATACGCACACACCTACTTAATATTCATATATATCATCACTTTCTGTCTCAAATTCTGACTTAACACACACACACAACACACACACATACACACACTCACTTGTACACACACACACACTCTCACCATCACATGCTCTCACCGTCACACACACACACACACACACATTCTCACCTTCACACACACACACACACTCTCACCTTCACACACACACTCTCACCTTCACACACTCTCACCTTCACACACACACACACACACACATTCTCACCTTCACACACACACACACACTCTCACCTTCACACACACACTCTCACCTTCACACACACACAGACACACACACTACTCCCTTCACACACACTGACCAGCAGAACAATGGGTACACTGTCTGAGTGTTCTTCATGTGATGACTGCACAATGAAGCGGAAGCTGGTGAACTGTCGACTCTGATCCCGGAACAACTGACACAGGAAGTCTTCTACCCGGCCCTCAGACACGCTGGACAAAACACACTTCAACATTGACCAACAGAAGCACAGACACGCTTCAGTGCTGACTAACCACAGCACAGACACACTGGATGGAAACACTTCAATGCTGACCAACCATAGCACACACAGTAAATGCAAATTTAATATCTTACAGACAATATTTTTTTGTTTAATTTCTTCATCTTTGGTGATGTGCCATCTACGTTTTTTGTTTTGTTTTTGACCTCTCCAAAAACCTGCCAACTGGCAAACAAGAAAGGAGAGGGTTCCTTCCCTTTACTACTTCTGCCAAGGAAGATAACTAGTCTCTTTCAGTCAAGAATAATTTGTTTAGATATATATCATATTTTAAAGGAAACCAAAAGTACTGTTGAACAATGGCGATCCTCCTCTGGTTGTATGTGGCAGAAGCATAGCAGTGAGGTGCGCCTGAGATTGTGGTGCCGAATGTGCTAAACTCATACTTTACTACAATTAGATTCTCATCGAAAGCTTAGTCACAGTTAGCGTAGTCTTGATGAGGAATCCAACTGCATAATGGTATGATGATAAAAATGAAGGGAGTGGGTAGGAAGGTTTGCCAAAAGAAAGGATCCCACAGGCGGAGGATGGTCAAAAATCCCACACTGTCTTGCTTGCTAGTTATTATTTAGGGTTTGAACTCCTCACAAAAGTCATTATTTAGGGTTTGGAACTCCTCACAAAAGTTTTTTAAATCTAAAAATGAATGTAACAAGAATTGTTAAAGTTGCTCCCTCCCACAACACAAAGATCCCCCCCCCCCCCCCCCCAAGCCTCACCTGTCAGTTTGTCCCTGAGGCATTCCATCAAGAGGCAGCCCCATGTTGCCATGGTGACCTGCTGCAGGGGTCTCTGGACTCAGGAACTTGATGGCATGCAGGTAGATCTTGTAGACATCTCCACTGCTGCACCCTGAACCGTCTTCATGGCTGGATTTACCATCTACAGTACAAGCAGCCAGAAATAACACGACATACATAATTTTATTTGCCAATAAAAATGTACACACACACACATGGCGACATGCGCGCATGCATGCGCACACACACACACAGAAAGAGAGAAAAGAAAGACACCCAGACCCACACATACTTATTAAAACAAGCCTAAAACAAAAACAGACATACATATATCATTATAATATTCCACATCCTATCAGTATTAAAAAATATATTTATCCATTGTTTAAGGCAATTTCTAAAAGACCAGCTGTCAATATTAACCTAGTTTAGGAGATGTTCAACTCCTATTTTGACCTTTAAATTAATAAATATTTACATAAGCAAAACACAGCCACCCATATTAAAAAGAAGCTGTGATGAAGCAAGCAAAGAACATTTCAGGCCCCTGTTCCCACTGCCTCAGAACTGAAGAAACAAACAACAAAAACTGAAGAAGAAAGAAAGAAGAAGAAAAGGACAACAAAAACACTCCACAACAAATCTCACACATGCACTCACCACCACCAACACACACACAATGACACGCATGCCCCCACACACACACACACACGTGTACACACTCAGAACATCACCTTGTTTCTTGACAAATCCCACAAAGTTTCCGCAGCGCATGCACACCAAGCGCTGTGTCTGTGGGGTGATCCCGACTGTGGTTCGGCACACCTGTGAGCTGTCCACCAACAGGTAGAGGGTGCTGACCAGACAGTCTCCTGGCCGGTGGGGCAGCGCTTTCGGCTGCTCACAGCCGGCTTCATGTGAGGGCTGCGTCAGAGGGGAAGATGCCTGTGAGGCTGTGCTGGCATCCTGGCTTTGGGACCCTGTCTGGTGACTGTGGTTATGGCAGAACCAGATGTCAGCAAAGTCGGACCAGTTCTCTGATGGCAGCGGCAGCACTCTTTTGAAGACACTGTGGGAATACAAATAAATGGACCTGCTTGAGGCCAACAAAGACAGAGCTCAGGAGCTGTGTGAAAGTTGAGGTGGTTGTCCTGGGCTCCCTGTCTCTAATAATCTGTGCAGTCTCTGTGGACACAAAGCAACACTGGAAAACTAACATTGTAGCAAGTAACATGATTACAACAAAGCACCACTGCCTTAGGTCCCTGAATTAATGAACATGTGATCTGTCTTAGTGTTTATCAATCAGTACAATAATACTTAATAGGGCAATTGCCAATCACTGAATCAGTCCAACACTAGAACTTTTTCAATAGAAAAGCCAGAGAAAATTCTGAGCCAAAGTAAGAGAAGGGGCAGCCTATGGGCTTTGCTGAACATTACAACTTACAACCTGTTACTATTAAGTGAACTGAACTGAATCACCATCTTTATTTCTAAACGGGCAGCAAAGCAATACAACTACAAGCCACTGTTATGTTTCATTAATAGCACTAACAATAACAGTGGAGGCAAAACCACAAGCATCAGATGAATCAGAACTGTTCAATTTTTCAAAGAAATGAAGTACACACACAGTACACGCACACACACACACACACACACACACACGATGGATGCTGTTTGACATTGCAATTTTATGTAAAGTGCTTAGGGCGTTGTGCTGTAAAAGTTCTGCTAAAAATGTATCATTATTGTTATTATCATTTATTTATTATTATCGTTATTACAAATAATTGTCTTTAAGGAAAAAAAGTGCAGTGTACATAAAGTACATTACCCCTTGGAAGTGAAGATTGGACGTCCACACCCAGCACAGTAGCACCGGTTCTGACACTGCTTGATTTTATCCACCAAAATGTCTTGGTTGTTCAGACAGCTTTCCTTGTCATTGTAGGTTATAATTCCATCATCACACTGCAGACCTACACTTTCTTTACCCTGGCTGTTTTTGGCTTGCAGACTAAGATGAAGCTCAGAAGGTGCGCACCAGCGTAAACCCCGGCAGCTGGCAGGGAAGAGTTTGAGGTGTTTGAGGTGGAAAACTGCCTGAGACAGTGCTGAGCGATAGGTGATGGCGTCTTCACTGACATCAACATAACAGGGCTCTGGGTCTGCCTCTCCTTCCCGGCTGCTCAAAAAGCTGGAAAAGGCACAATTAAATATTGCTCATCTTAACTAAAGGAACAGCATAACAGCTAGCTTTTCTCATGACATAACATTTTTCTTCTTCTTCTTTTTCAGCAAGTAGAAAAGATCAAAATAAAAAGCTAAAACCAGTAATTTTGCTAATGATCTGCTGATTTTGTGCCGAATTAAAGAAATTTACATTGTAGTTGGTACTTGTACTTGTAGAAAGCGAAATATGTCCATATTACAACGGCATGCTCATTGTCCACGAGAGAGAGAGAGAGAGAGAGAGAGAGAGAGAGGAGAGAGAGAGAGAGAGAGAGAGAGAGAGAGAGAGAGAATTTTATGAGGGGGCCAGCCGGTACTCAAAGTCAAACACAAAGGAGTACAGCGTGTGGGTTATCATTGTCACAGCTGCTTTGAATAGATCCAGCATGATTACGTTATTTTACCTAAAAAACATACATACCAACAGACAAAAGGTAATGCAATAATTGTTAAAATTACCAATCTGAAAGATCCAAGACGACATTGAGCACAGATAGCATCGGTTTGTATTCAGCATGCAGACGAACACACCGTTTGTGCGCCATGATCTTTTATAAATCAAGACCAATAATCCCGATAATGCAATGGAGTTGTTCCTCTTGGAAGGAAGAACCTAATCGAACGAAATCGTTTGGATAAGCCAGGTTTTCTTTCGTCTTCAACAGAGTACACCACCGAAAACTGTGTATTTACATTGCCATTAACTCCATTAGTGTTGTGTAATGTGCTCTTTGTATTCACATCCGCATTACTGACTGTCTTGTTGGATTAAAAAAGAAGAAGAAAAAAAAGAAGGCTTTTTGTCGTGCAAATAGCTCATCACAAGGGCGGTAACGCTCGGCACTCACCGATATTTGAAACTTGCCCTAGTAGTTTTGATCTTGATATTTATAATCTTAATATTTTGTACTGCACGTGCGTGTGTGTGTACAACTGTGTGTGGTGCATATTTTACTGCAATGGAAAGAAGGAATAACAGCGACTGCTTGATCAGCAGGCGAAACAGATACAGTGCAAAAAAGAGAAAGGTTGAAAAGCATGAAATATCGTCTGCAAATGCAAGAGGCCTGTCCGGCTGGATTGACAATTCCTTCAGCAATGGGGCTTATCATCTGGAGTCAGAACGTTCAGTTGCTGAACTGCAACTGCCAGTAAGTACACAAGTGTTGTCAATGTGATGGAAGATCACATTCGTTCCCCCTCCCCATTCTCACCGCGCACACAACGTTGTGTGTGTGTCACTGTGACTGTGTGTATGTGTGTGTGTGTGACGTGTGTGTGTGTCGTGTGTGTGTGTATGCGTACACGTGTGTGTGTGTGTGTGTGTGTGTGTGTGTGTGTGTGTGTGTGTGTGTACATGTGTGTGTGTGTATGTGTCTCTGTGTGTGTGTGTACTCGTGTGTGTGTCACTGTGTGTGTGTGTGTGTGTGTGTGTGTGTGTGTGTGTGTGTGTGTGTGTGTGTTGTTTTTCTTTTTAGCACATTTCTGCTGGTACAATAATTATTTCTCACCCATATATTATGATGCATACATTGTATTTGTATTACTGAAATTTGTTTTAGGTATTAATAATAATATGTAATTAATTTCCTGTATATTTAAATTTCAGGCTGGGCATAACAAGATTGATGACGCTGACAGTAGCAGTGACTGGAACAACAGTGACATTTGGCTCGCAGAAGTGAACCTGTCCACAGGCACAGGTGGTCAGCCACATGCAGGGGATCTCTCACTGTCACTACAAGAAGATGATGCCACCAAGGATGAGCAGGCTGTTGCTACTAGTGCTATTAGTGCTAGTGAGTTCATCAGAGAAAACGAATGTCAGGACAGACTTAAAAACACCCCTTTGGTGAGCATACCTGATATTGCAAACAGCCACACACCCTCTACGTCAGTTTGTGCGCAACAAAGTAGAGAAGCCTCTCAGTCTCATTGCCAGGACTCACACTCACAGGCCAAGTTTGATTTGTTGTTGAAACAATGCATAGGGAAAGCATCCAGTCCAGTACAAAACACATCATTAAATTTATTAAAGACTTGTAGTCCTTTACCAAACGACAGGCAACCGGCAGGAAGCATCGGGGACATTTTGGACTTCTCTGGGGAGGCAGATTTGTTTGAAGATTCATTGACAGAAGGATTACCCCAGGCAGTGTTTTCTTCGGCAGAGACTCATGTAGAACATGTGAACAGCAAGACAGCTGAAAGCTTCACAAGTCATACTCGTCGTCTTCCTGTTCCAGAGCAAGCCTTACTGGAAAACGTTCAGGGTGTCAACAGATCGGCATGTGACCGTGACTGGGCAGCAGTGCCTCACAAAGAACATAGTCAAACTGAAACAGATGGTCAGGAGTGCAACAGAAAAGAGACAGTTTGTCCTCAGTCTGAAAACAGATTAATCAGATCTGGGACGGAGCCACCACAGGCACCTGCAGTGAAGACCGCCCGGACAAGAGGGTCATTTCTCAAAGACAAGCTAAAACACAGACTGCTGCAGAATGCTTCCAGCGTCACACCTGGGAACAACCTTGAGGAACTCCGCATGGAAAGCCTCCTCAGGGCCAGGCTGGAAGCGTCTCAGATCCGCCGCGAAGGTCTGGTGGATGGCATAGGGCCGTTCTATGGGCTGCCCAGCAAGGTGCAGCAGCTGTTGTCCACTAACCGCAAGATCACAACACTGTATGGTGAGTCAGCCACATTCAGCAATACTGAGAGATTATAGAATAGTATATAATATATTTATATATATATATTATATTATTAATATATATATATATATATATATATATATATATATATATATATATATATATATATCTCTATCATTTTTGTAATATTTTAGTAGTGCTGTTCTTGGCTTCCCAGCAGACTACTAGTACTACTACTAGTAGTAGTCTAGCACTAATACTGTAATAGTAGGTTCCAGATTTTTGTGTACTGGCCACGCCTCCATTTCATTAAAATATTTTTACAGCTTTAGTCTGGACTGTGTCTTCAAAACACAAGCTAATGGTGAGTAATGATTAAATGAGCAGTGGTAAAACCTAGACTTTACGTACCCTTTGGTACATAGTACACTTAGAGCTTGGTTGAGAAGGAATTATAAATATGAGTTTGTTTCTTTCCAGACTGGCAGGACGAGTGCCTAAAGCTTCCTGCAGTGTATGAAGGTGGCAACCTCATCTATACCTTGCCCACCAGTGGTGGCAAGACCTTGGTGGCTGAGATCCTCATCCTGCGCCAGATACTGTGCCGCCAGAAAGATGCTCTGCTTGTTCTCCCTTACATCTCCATTGTCCAGGAAAAGGTTCATATTCAGCTTCATATTTTTTCATCTGCACTCAAGTGTGAAATCTTACCTACTGACACCTGGATTTGGTTCCCACACCTTTTTTGCCTTCGGTCCATGACTCCACCTACATGGAATGACTTTTCCCTTCCTCTGTGACAGAAGCTGTCTCTGGACTCATTCAAATGTAACCTGAAAACATCTCTTTTCCCAAAACTAGACCTACCATGTCTTTTGTTCCATGCTGCTGTCTTCATCCATGTCTTGTCTGATTGCTGCCGGTTTTAAGTTGCATAAATTAAGCTTTGTATAGTCAGTATGCTTGTATGTGTGGGGGTGGGGTGCCTGTGTGTGTGTGTGCGTGCTTGTGTGTGTGCATGTGTGTGTGTGTGTGCGCCCGCGCATGCTTAGGATAGTCTCTACACACAAGATTTTGCGCTTTATAAAGATTAATTTTGTTATTGTTATTATTATTTCAAGTATTGTACATTTACTCAAGTATTTCTGTCAAAGTTACACTGAGCTCTGGTCTGACAGTTTATGCTCAGTGACAATGGTTGATTTGTTTCTGCAGGTGAGGATCCTGTCCGAGTTTGCCACAGAGCTGGGCTTTTTGGTGGAAGAGTACGCTGGGAGCAAGGGGCGTTTCCCACCCACCAAGCGGCGGCAGAAACGCTCGCTGTTCGTTGCCACCATTGAGAAGGGCCAGTCACTGGTCAACAGCCTGGTGGAGGCTGGACGTCTGGAGGAAGTGGGCCTGGTGGTGGTGGATGAGGTCAGTTTGGACTTCTGTGTTTTCATGTTTCCCAACTTCACTTCTGTAGTTATTCCACTTGGACAGGGTGACAACTTTGTGCATGCAACCTTTTGACTTGTTTTCATACATGACGTGCTTTCATCACCTGACATGCAGACAGCTACATTCCATGTTATTATTGATCTGTTTGTGTTACGTATGATGTGCTTAATGCTGAAGTCTGGTAAGTCTGAAATGTGTTGATTTTGGTTTGTGAATTTCTGTCAAAATTTCAGAATCTAATGTCTGTATGCTTGTGCACTTCTGCATGTACGCATCATCACACGTATTCCAAACTCGTGATCCTGCTCAGGAGCACGAACACTGGGGGGGGGGGGGGGGGGGGGGGGGGGGGGGGGAGTAGCACTGAATCCTGCGTTATCACAGATTCCTGAATGGGCAGTGAAGCAGTCACTGTCCCATCTCAAAGACTGGAAGGACATGTCTATAATGCCTGTTTATGTGATATTACGTAGGGAAATGCTGTGTCTTACTTTAGCTGCACATGATTGGAGAAGGAGGAAGCAGAGGAGCGGCCATGGAGTCCATGCTGCTGAAAGTACTGAACGCAACGAAAGGTTAGTAATTAGTGTACTAATTACAACAGTTGTATGGTATGGGTGCTGTTAGGGCTGTTTGTGTGTCTGTCTTTTCTCTCTCTCAGTTTTTGCTTTGTGACGCGTGTGTGTGTGTGTGTGTGTAGATGTGTTTAGTTATAAACAGTTGATCATGGCTCAAAAGTCCTAGTTTGCAATAGTTACTGTATGAAGGTAAAATCATAACGGTCAAAAGTTGGGCATTTTTAAAGCTGAAGTATGCAGGAGCTGTGGTTGCCAGGTGCCAGTGGATGTTTAAAGGTGAATTCGCTGACCACACTACTGTCACTTTGTCTTGTCTCAGAATCTGCCTTCTCTCAGGAAAACTCTTTGTGAACAGGTCCTGTACAAAGAATCCCAATCTGACTTTGTTGACAGAACCACCGCAGGTGATTGGAATGAGTGCAACCTTGAACAACATCGGTGACTTGGCCAAGTTTCTGAATGCTGACGTGTACACCAGTGACTTTAGACCGGTCAGTATTTGTTGGGTGTACGTACCAGTTAGTCAGGATTAACATTAATATGCATCACCCCTATCAGTCTGTACAGTGTGTGTGTGTGTGTGTGTGTGTGTGTGTGTGTGTGTGTGTGTGTGTGTGTGTGTGTGTTTGTGTGTGTGTGTGTGTGTGGTGTGGTGTGTGTGTGTATGTGTGTGTTTTGTGTGTGTGTGTTTGTGGTGTTTGTGTGTGTGTTAGTGTTGTTTTGTCGCCCCTATCAGTCTGTACAGTGTGTGTGTGTGTGTGTGTGTGTGTGTGTGTGCATCTTTTGCATAGTTATGCTTGTACCCTTGTCTACATTTTGTGTTAGCTTTTTCTTCTTTTATAATATATGTATATATTTTATACATTTTTATTACTTATAACATTTCCATCTCAATGTATATTATGTGTGTTATACTACGCAGGGTAGGTGCTTTACAAATGTTCATTATTACTATTATTGCATCATTGCATTGTGAACTGATTAACCCATTGCATCATTGCATCAAGAAGATTATTAAGCATTGCATCATTGCACTGTGACTGATTAACCCAGTGCCTCATTGCATTCTGAGCTGTTTAACCCATTACATCATTGCATTGTAAACTGATTAACCCAATGCATCATTGCATTGTGAACTGATTAAACCAGTGCATTATTGCATTGTAAACTGATTAACCCTAATCACCATTGCATTATAAACTGATTAACCCAGTGCATCACTGCTTTGTGAACTGATTAAACCAGTGCATCATTGCATTGCAAACTGATTAACCCATTACACCGTTGCTTTGTGAACTTATTAACTCATTGTATCACTGCATTGTGAACTGATTAACCCATTGTATTTTGATTTGATAAACCAAAATTACCAAGGCATCGTAAACTGATTAACCCAATGCATCACTGCTTTGTGAACTGATTAACCCAGTGCATCATTGCATTGTGAACTGATTAACCCATTGCATTGTGAACTGATTTCCCCAATCACCATTGCATTGTAAACTGATTAACCCAATGCATCACTGCTTTGTGAACTGATTAACCCAGAGCATCATTGCAGGGTGAAACAGTTAACCCAATACAGCCTGTTGCCTGCACAGGTCAGCCTGAGGGAGTATGTGAAGGTGGAAGACAACCTGTACAAGGTGGACACCAAGGCCCTGGTTCCTGAGGACAGACTGCAGCATGAAAGGGTCCTCACATTCCCCGTATGTTTTCTTCACCTCACTCATAACTGATGTATTATATGGAAAGATGATGACAGAGATAAGATCCTTACCTTCCCTCTGCAAGGCACCTCAGCATTGCTTAATTTAATGCCATTCTTAATATAGCTTCGCTGGCTTTGCAGTGTACCACTTAGCGAAGATGTCTGCAGTCACTTTGGGGGTTTTTTGACATGAAAACAGTGGGCTATCCATGCCCAGATCTTTGCTGGGCAATTTGCCACAAGCACATCCCTTCTTTTGTTTCCATTCTTGCAACTTTGATGAAGCAGGCCCCACACCATCAGCTGATGCTCCAGTTGTGCAGTACAGACTTCAGTCCTTTTCTTTCAAATTTATACATTACCTCAACCTAACTACAAGGAGTTATCTCCCTTAGAACAAACGCCTAGATTTTCATTGATGATTGATGATCGCTTATAAATATAGCGCTATTCTCCGCTCTCTTAATCAGACTCACTGCGCTCGCATGTAATTCTACATGAATGACTAGCTTTTTATAGTGCATTTTTTTTTAATAGCCACCGAAGTGGTGTACTTACAGCGCTGGCATGGCTGGTGCCACATGAAACTGCTGCCGTCTCGCGCGTTCTGTGTACGCCATACAACCATGCTCCATGTCACTTCATGCAAAGCCACATACGTAAGGTGTATGCGTGTTTAGCTGTAACCTGCCACCTGCACTTTTGGCAGAATGACCTGGATCTTTTACGTGCTACTGCGTAACACGGGGGTGGGACGGATACCGAAATAAGAGTCAGCACAGAAAGTCGACCCTGGAGAAGAAAATTCTCCCACCGTTCCTGCAGGGATTCGAACCCGTGACCTTTCAATCACGAGTCCAGCGCTCTAACCACTGAGCTATCCCCACCCCCTAGATGCCTTTTGGGTTCCCAAGCAACCTAAAATTATCGTTCTTTAATGACACTGTGTGGCCTCCCCTTGCCACCAAGGGGGCGTCTCCTGTATAAAACCCACGGAATCGTGCCACTGGCCAATTCCTTTTTGTTGTTGTTGCTTTGACCAATACCAGTTGCTTTGTGCTGTGTACTCGTCAACTCTGTTCAAACTGAAGGTTGGTGGTAACCCGTCCGAGTCCAGCTGTGGTAGACTTGTCTCTCCAGCTTGAAAAAAATAAAAAGCAAGTCCTTGGGACAGCTTGTTACAGCTTGTGATGGTAGCGTCATGGGTCCCACACCATCCTGTTGATGCTCCGGTTGGGTAGTACAAACTTCAGTCTTTTTTATCCTCAGTGGTGGAAGTTCTTCCACTGATTTTCCGAAGGTCAAGACATTGTAAAAAAATGTCTGACTCGGTCACTGCTGATAAACTGACCAGCCAAGCAGCAGTCAGCTTTGATCACATCACCAAGACTTCACTCAACATGACTTATGAAATATTTTGATGAAGAAAAACCTTGGTAATGTCTTGGCAATGTTTTGGCAAAGTCATTGAAGCTACTTTGCCAAGTGACTTCACAGTATGCTAAGAACAGGCTTTGACTTTAACCCCTTCACTGCTCCAGCCTGTAAAATGTCCAGGCTGAAAGATGCATGGACGCTCCTCAAAAGCAGTATATTCTCTGGTCCTATAACGTGTCTTCTTTCAGCGCTATGCGCTTTGATGAAAATCCTTTTAGTTTTACATGACAGTGCAAAAAAGAAAGGTTTAAGGGTTTCAAATTTCACACTTGTATTGCTCGTTTTCGCTTGTTCTTAGATCAGAATAACCTCACTGAACTGGACAGTCCTTTTCACAGGCACACTGCCACGCACGCAAAAATGAAAGTGGGACATTGACTTACATGGCTGACTGCACAAGCGTTACAGTTTGACACTATATCCAGTAACTCTTAGATTTTCTGTTGTCATCATTTTGATCATGCATGTTGGTTTGCACGTGCAGCACAGTGACAAAAATGGTCAGATGGACCCCGAGCATCTCTTGCCCCTGGTGCTGGAGATTGTGCCCGACAACTCCTGTCTGCTGTTCTGCCCCACCAAGCGATACTGTGAAAACGTCGCCCTCATGTTGGCCAGGCTGATGCGGCAACACCACAGGTGAGCAGTGCCTGCCCACCGTAGTTGAGTCATTATGATAATAATAATGTACATTTATTATGCGCTCATCAATGCCCTGAGGGCTCACATGATACACATTAACCTAAATATGATATTCTATACACATGTAGAGCACAGTCCTACCAAAACAGTTTACATAAAGTATTATATGGAAAAAACAACACACACACACACACACACACACACACACACACACACACACACACACACACACACACACAATGACTAGCAGAAACTGGGTACTAATACTGGTTGGGATGCAAGCTATCATTCCCTAGACACCTGAATCCTTGATCTGCACCCAATGTACCTTCCATACACCTGGCTAATGAATCACTGACATGAACCCATAGCATTCCCTAGACACCAGGGCGTTGACCTGTAGGTACCCTATGTATTTGCTAGACACCTGACTAATGAATCATTGACATGAACCCTTATTATTTCAGAGACACCTGGATTGTTGACCTGTAGGTACCCTATGTATTTGCTACTTGCTAGACACCTGACTAATGAATCATTGACAGGAACCCAAATTATTCCATAGACACCTGGATTATTGACCTGTTGGTACCCAGTGTATTTCCTAGACACCTGACTAGTGAATTATTGACATGAACCCAAGTTATTCCATAGACACCTAGATCATTGACCTGTAGGTACCTTGTGTTTTTCCTAGACACCTACCTGACTAATGAATCATTGACATGAACCATTATTATTTCATAGACACCTGATTCATTGTTGTAGCATCCCAACTGAAGACTCCTGGGGGCACCCAGTATATATGCAAGCGTACGTTGACAAATACATTCCCTAGGGCAAGAGGATTGTGTGCATCACCATTTTTTTTACATGCCACATGGGCAGCCACACAGCATCTTCAGAAGATGTATCTCCTTTTCTGGAGGGTAGCTGCTGTTCTACAAGGACTTATTATAACTGGACATAGTCCCCACATAACTATGCAGTTTATAACAACTTTCTGATGTAGCTATGGTGTTCTTGCTGGTGTCACTGTGTTGAGACAGCCCAAGCAAAGGTGCATATGGACCTGTACTCCGTGTATTCAGATCCTGTTTACTTGTCTGAGTTTCCTCCGTGGGTGCTTTCCATCAAGACAGTTCCACTCCTCTGACTCGAGAACTCTGTGCATCCCTCACGTTAAGACCAAACCATTTTGACGTTGTTGTGTTTCCCATGCTGCTCCTTCTGTTTGGAATTCTTTGCCTTGTGAAATGAGACACATTCAGTCAACCGATGCATTTACTGATTTTGAACTACTCTGAAGACCTGTCTCTTTAAAGCCTTTTGCTGCATCAACTTCTCTGCCCCAACCTGTTGTGAAATTAATTCACTTGCCTGACGTGGTGATTGGTATCTCAGGGTGGATGTATACCTGTTGTGAAATTAATTAACTTGCCTGATGTGGTGATTGGTATCTGGGGGTGGATGTATATCTGTTGTGAAATTAATCGAGTTGCCTGATGTGGTGATTGGTATCTGAGGGTGGATGTATACCTGTTGTGAAATTAATTAACTTGCCTGACGTGGTGATTGGTATCTGAGGGTGGATGTATACCTGTTGTGAAATTAATTAACTTGCCTGATGTGGTGATTGGTATCTGAGGGTGGATGTATACCTGTTGTGAAATTAATTAACTTGCCTCATGTGGTGATTGGTATCTGAGGGTGGATGTATATCTGTTGTGAAATTAATTCAGTTGCCTGATGTGGTGATTGGTATCTCAGGGTGGATGTATATCTGTTGTGAAATTAATGAACTTGCCTGATGTGGTGATTGGTATCTCAGGGTGGATGTATACCTGTTGTGAAATTAATGAACTTGCCTGATGTGGTGATTGGTATCTCAGGGTGGATGTATATCTGTTGTGAAATTAATGAACTTGCCTGATGTGGTGACTGGTATCTGAGGGTGGATGTATACCTGTTGTGAAATTAATGAAGTTGCCTGACGTGGTGATTGGTATCTGAGGGTGGATGTATATCTGTTGTGAAATTAATTAAGTTGCCTCATGTGGTGATTGGTATCTGAGGGTGGATGTATATCTGTTGTGAAATTAATGAAGTTGCCTGATGTGGTGATTGGTATCTCAGGGTGGATGTATATATCTGAATTGTGTCTGATACACTGAGCTCCACTTTTGTGTTGGAGGTTCAAGCTTTACAAATATTGTATTGTTATTATCGTTATATTATTATCCAAAAATCTAAAACAAGCATGACTGCTAGCATTTGTCATGCCAGCATTCTTCCAAACATTGGACACCAAAACATCTATCCAAACATTCCACTGCAAAACAGCATAACCAAACACTGGACACCAAATCAACATCCTTCCAAACACTGGACACCAGAACAACATTCTTACACAAACACTGGACATCAAAACAACATCCTTCCAAACACTAGACACCAAAACAACATTCTTACACAAACACTGGACATCAAAACAACATCCTTCCAAACACTAGACACCAAAACAACATCCTTCCAAAAACTGGACACCAAAACAACATCCTTCCAAAAACTGGACACCAAAACAACATCCTTCCAAAAACTGGACACCAAAACAACATCCTTCCAAACGCTGGACACCAAAACAACATCCTTCCAAAAAGTGGACACCAAAACAACATCCTTCCAAAAACTGGACACCAAAACAACGTAACAAAACAGCTCAACCAAGAGCATATAGGTAGCCATCTCATTTTTCACTGTTTAACGGTTGTTTAGGTTTTGTTTTGTACTTTGAAAAAGTGGCTTACCCTGGAAATTCGCTCAGAGCTCAGGAGCTGTGTGAAAGTCGAGGCGGCCATCCTGGGCTCCCGTCCCTAATGATGCTATGGTTTCTGTGGACGTAAAGCAACACTCAACCAACCAAGAAATTTGCACGTTGTGTTTTGTGATAATAAATAGCATTCTTTTGAACCTTTCCTGTGCGTGGATGTTGTTATCACTGTTATCATCGTTATCACTGTTGTCACTGTTATCATTGTTATCATTGTTATCATTCCCAGACACCTGAGCAACGTGCAGAAGGAGAAGCGCCGAGCCTTGCTGCAGGAGTTGCAGACTGACGGAGGCGGCAAGCTGTGCCCCACCCTACGCTACACTGTCCAGTTTGGACTGGCCTACCACCACAGCGGCCTCACCACCGACGAGCGGCGCCTGATTGAAGATGCTTACTCCGACGGAGTGCTGTGTTTGCTGACTTGCACATCCACGTTGGCAGCCGGAGTCAACTTGCCGGCAAAGAGGTGATGATGATGATGATGATTATGGTGATGTTGGTGACGATGATGATGCGGTATCCATCATTATCATCCACATCAGCATCAGCAGCAGCAGCATCACGACTGTGCAGACTGTCATCTTGTAATGCTCCCAGCTGTCCATTGTTTAGTTTCATGCGCAGGAAGAAGAGACGAAGGAGATCAGATTTAACATTGGATTTGTTCCTAATATGTCTGCACGACATCTGAGGACATTGGATTTGTTCCTGCTATGTCTGCATGACATCTGAGGACACTGGATTTGTTCCTGCTATGTCTGCGTGACATCTGAGGACACTGGATTTGTTCCTGCTATGTCTGCACGACATCTGAGGACATTGGATTTGTTCCTAATATGTCTGCACGACATCTGAGGACACTGGATTCCTACTATGTCTGCACGACATGTGAGAAGATGAAACCCCATAATTGTATGATAATTGACTTTGGGGTGTGCAGGGCAACCTCTGATGACACCTCATGTTATTTTTCTGTTGACCCTTTCTCGGCCTAGCTTTTCGTTTTTCTGTTGACCCTTTCTCGGCCTAGCTTTTCGTTTTTCTGTTGACCCTTTCTCGGCCTAGCTTTTCGTTTTTCTGTTGACCCTTTCTCGGCCTCGCTTTTCGTTTTTCTGTTGACCCTTTCTCGGCCTAGCTTTTCGTTTTTCTGTTGACCCTTTCTCGGCCTAGCTTTTCGTTTTTCTGTTGACCCTTTCTCGGCCTAGCTTTTCCTGTAACTGAACCTGGGACCATGTACAACCCCTCTTTTTAAGTCCACAAGCCACCCGTTAATTTTGGGGGTGGTCTGCGAAGAAGGAGGGGAAGGGACATGGCTCAGTGGTACAGCTCCAGCCTCATCATTGAACGGGCCAGGCTTTGATCCCACGAATTTCTTTTCTGTGCTCACGCTGGTATTTGTTCCTCCCCTGTGTTACTGCTGTAGCACGTAAAAGGTCCTTGATGATTCTGCCCAAATTTTGTGCAGCCCCAGTCTGTACAAGCAGATGGCACACTGGTTGTGTGTTAGATGACTGACACTGGTTGTGTGTTAGATGACTGACACTGGTTGTGTGTTAGATTGTGTTAGATGACTGACACTGGTTGTGTGTTAGATGACTGACACTCGTTGTGTGTCAGATGACTGACACTCGTTGTGTGTCAGATGACTGACACTGGTTGTGTGTTAGATGACTGACACTGGTTGTGTGTTAGATGACTGACACTGGTTGTGTGTTAGATGACTGACACTGGTTGTGTGTCAGATGACTGACATGGGTTGTGTGTCAGATGACTGACACTGCTTGTGTGTCAGATGACTGACATGGGTTGTGTGTCAGATGACTGACACTGCTTGTGTGTCAGATGACTGACATGGTTGTGTGTTAGATGACTGACACTGGTTGTGTGTCAGATGACTTTACATGGGTTGTGTGTCAGATGACTGACACTGCTTGTGTGTCAGATGACTGACATGGGTTGTGTGTCAGATGACTGACACTGCTTGTGTGTCAGATGACTGACAGTGGTTATGTGTTTACAGGGTGGTCTTGCGCAACCCTTTTGTAGGGGCCGACTTTATCAAGCACAGTCAGTACAAGCAGATAACTAGCACTGGTTGTGTATGTGTCAGATGACTGACTGTGGTTGTGTGTCAGATAACTAGCACTGGTTGTGTATGTGTCAGATGACTGACTGTGGTTGTGTGTCAGATAACTGAAACACTGGTTGTGTATGTGTCAGATGACTGACTCTGGTTGTGTATGGTGTGTATGTGTCAGATGACTGACTGTGGTTGTGTGTCAGATGACTGACACTGGTTGTGTATGTGTCAGATGACTGACTGGTTGTGTGTCAGATAACTAGCACTGGTTGTGTATGTGTCAGATGACTGACTGTGGTTGTGTATGTGTCAGATGACTGACTGTGGTTGTGTGTCAGATAACTAGCACTGGTTGTGTATGTGTCAGATGACTGACTGTGGTTGTGTATGTGTCAGATGACTGACTGTGGTTGTGTGTCAGATAACTAGCACTGGTTGTGTATGTGTCAGATGACTGACTGTGGTTGTGTATGTGTCAGATGACTGACTGTGGTTGTGTGTCAGATAACTAGCACTGGTTGTGTATGTGTCAGATGACTGACAGTGGTTGTGTATGTGTCAGATGACTGACTGTGGTTGTGTGTCAGATAACTAGCACTGGTTGTGTATGTGTCAGATGACTGACTGTGGTTGTGTATGTGTCAGATGACTGACTGTGGTTGTGTATGTGTCAGATGACTGACTGTGGTTGTGTGTCAGATGACTGACTGGTTGTGTGTTTACAGGGTGATCTTGCGCAGCCCTTTCGTAGGGGCCGACTTTATCAAGCACAGTCAGTACAAGCAGATGACGGGCAGGGCAGGCAGGGCTGGAATAGACTCTTCAGGAGAAAGCATTCTCATCGCCAAGAAAACCGACATGCCCAAGGTAGGAGTTCTGTTTGCTTTACCAGTTCCGGTTCATTTTCCAGCTTCACTAAGTTAGGGAAACAGACAGGAGATTGAGAGACGGGCAGAAAGAAGGGGACAGGGAGAGTTGGGAACAGGGGAAGAAATCCGATGCTCAGTGAAGCGACAGAGTTGGGGTTTGGAGGGAGACTGTGAATGTGGGAGGCGAGTCTTCCGTTCCGTTCAGAATCTGTAAGTTATAACGAGGGCACCAAATGTTGATCTCCTTTCAACTGTGCTGTTGCATCGATGTGGTTAAAGTTGTCGGTGGAGCATCGATCCGTTTGGTGAAATATATCAAGCCCAGTTGCTCAGTTCTGTAGTTTTGATATTTTCAGGTGGTGGAATTGCTGTCAGGCCCGCAAGATGTGTGCCACAGTAGCCTTTTGTACCAGTCCGGCAAGGGACTTCGCACACTCATTCTCTCCTTGATCGGACTCAAGGTGAGTCCAGCACTGTGATGCATGTTACACAGTCTGCAGTGACTGAGCTCACTCCTCAGCTGTATATATATATAGCAGCCTAATAGAAGGTTCCCTGGCTGCCAATCACCCAAGCAGCGTCAGCCAATCAGAACGTCACAAATAGTGTTCTGCGTGAAAAGCCTGAAGATTGGTTGTCATGTCTGGTTTTCAAGCTAAAGCATAGCGACACACTGAAAACCTGGGAGATTCTGAATAATAGCATAATAAATGCATTTCTAATTTGCCAAATTCCTCTATGACTATACATGTGTGAGGCTCAGAGTGCTGTAACACATATAATACCTGAAACATTACAATACACAACCTAATTTAATAGTGCACTGTGTCCCTCATTCTCCCTTGCATCCACACATGCACATATGTACACACATACATGCATACACACACACACACACACACACACACACACACACACACACACCACACACAATCTCGCAACCCCTCACTTCATTCAATCTCTCCCAGTCCCCCAAGCAATAATCACCAGTCATCCAGTGAAGACGTCAGCTGCAAAAAAAAATAAAAACCAGGTTCAGCATCCAATGCCTGTGAGAGGGTTAGAGAAGCACAGAGTCGGCAGAAATAAAGAGAAAGGTTTTAAGAAAGTTTTGAACTGTGTGAGAGAGCTTCAGTGTCAGTTCTAAACAGACCCTTTGAAATAAGTGATGGTACATGTTTACAGAATGTTTGAAATAAGTAATGGCACATGTTCACAGACCCTTTGAAATAAGTAATGGCACATGTTTACAGAACATTTGAAATAAGTAATGGCACATGTTTACAGAATGTTTGAAATAAGTAATGGCACATGTTCACAGACCCTTTGAAATAAGTGATGGTACATGTTCACAGACCCTTTGAAATAAGTAATGGCACATGTTTACAGAATGTTTGAAATAAGTAATGGCACATGTTCACAGACCCTTTGAAATAAGTAATGGCACATGTTTACAGAATGTTTGAAATAAGTAATGGCACATGTTCACAGACCCTTTGAACTAAGTAATGGCACATGTTTACAGAACGTTTGAAATAAGTAATGGCACATGTTTACAGACCCTTTGAAATAAGTAATGGCACATGTTTACAGACCCTTTGAAATAAGTAATGGCACATGTTTACAAAACCGTTTGAAATAAGTAATGGCACATGTTCACAGACCCTTTGAAATAAGTAATGGCACATGTTCACGGACCGTTTAAAATAAGTAATGGCACATGTTCACAGACCCTTTGGAATAAGGAATGGCACAATTTCACAGATACTTTGGAATAAGTAATAGCACATGTTCACAGACCCTTTGAAATAAGTAATCTAATGGCACATTCACAGTTGGTGGAAACAACTCCAGCTGTGTAGCAGTAATACACTTAGAGTTTGTCATGTGTTTCAGTTGGTAGAAACGACAGAGGCAGTGTTCCAGATTATGCAGAAGACACTGCTGGCCGTTCAGGCGGCCACGCTGGACATTGACGTCATCACATCCATACGTCAGGCTGTGCAGGAGCTCTTGGACCAAGGTCTGGTGGTACAGCGAAGGGTCCTTCAGCAGCGTGAACCTGACGACATGCTGGCAGTAGCGGACAAAGGAAGTGACACGTTTCAGAAACGCTCTTCCTGTGCTTCAAAAGAGAAAATGGACGACACTGAAGACGTTGCCCACACCATGCGTGTTGATGGTGTTGGTGAATGCCGGGGTGTCGTGGGAGAGACAGGTTCGCAGAAGTGCAAAAGAATGCGGAGGGACAGAGAGGCGATACCCTGCGGGACTTCTGGAACAACCCTGGGGAGTGATGGTCTGAGGGGCTTGCCTGAGTCCGAGAGCCAGGACTCGTGCCACGCCAGTCCCAGGGATCTGAAACTGGACATCACGGAGCTTGGTAGAGCCACTTTCAAAGGTATTCTTTGGCTGGTGTACTGTGGGCGTGTGGGGGGGGGGGGGTATGTGTGTATGTGCAGGGAGGGGGGGGGGGGGGGGGGGGGTTGAGTGTGATATGTATATTTAATATTTTTGATGTCACTGACTAACAAACTTGTCTGTGTGTCTTTGGACATTCAGTGTGGTTGTCACTTGCACCAGAGTCTTCAGAAAAGAAAGTGGTCTGCAGTGGCTGTGACTTGATAGCTTTTCCAATTTAGCTCTGATGCAGGGTTGGTGGACACTGAATGCAGTTGTCGCTTGTACCAGGATCGTTGGCAGTGAAAGCAGTCTGTGGCCACTGATGCAGGGTTGGTGGACACTGAATGCAGTTGTCGCTTGTACCAGGATCGTTGGCAGTGAAAGCAGTCTGTGGTGACTGTGACTTGACTTGGTGACCGTATTCCTCTGATGCAGGGTCGGTGGACACTGAATGTAGTTGTCGCTTGTACCAGGATCGTTGGCAGTGAAAGCAGTCTGTGGCCACTGATGCAGCGTTGGTGGACACTGAATGTAGTTGTCACTTGTACCAGGATCGTTGGCAGTGACAGTCTGTGGTGACTGTGACTTGACTTGGTGACCGTATTCCTCTGATGCAGGGTCGGTGGACATTGAATGTAGTTGTCACTTGTACCAGGATCGTTGGCAGTGAAAGCAGTCTGTGGTGACTGTGACTTGACTTGGTGACCGTATTCCTCTGATGCAGGGTCGGTGGACATTGAATGTAGTTGTCACTTGTACCAGGATCGTTGGCAGTGACAGTCTGTGGTGACTGTGACTTGACTCAGTGACCGTATTCCTCTGATGCAGGGTCGGTGGACATTGAATGTAGTTGTCACTTGTACCAGGATCGTTGGCAGTGACAGTCTGTGGTGACTGTGACTTGACTCAGTGGCCGTATTCCTCTGATGCAGGGTCGGTGGACATTGAATGTAGTTGTCACTTGTACCAGGATCGTTGGCAGTGACAGTCTGTGGTGACTGTGACTTGACTTGGTGACCGTATTCCTCTGATGCAGGGTCGGTGGACATTGAATGTGGCTGCCGTTTGTACCAAGATCTTAAGGATGGAGAGCAGTCCTTAGTTGTGGCCAATCATCTGCATCTTCTGTACCTGGTCACACCCTATGACCTTGCACGTGACGTCACACCGTCCTGGATGATCTACATGCATCAGGTACTTTACCGTAGCGTCTTGTATTAGCAAACACATCTCATGGCATTAATTCATGAAATGCATAAAAGAATATCTTATCAATTTTGTGTAACGATTTTGCATCCAGTACCTTTTGAATATATAAAAATGTATCTTTGTATTTAAAACATCTGTGCTATTAATAATGATAAGAAGAATCTTCACAGAACACTAAATCACAGAAATCACTAAATCTTAGCATTGAAAGCTAGGATATTTTGTCATAGCTCAGTGGTCTGTGCGGCCATGAAATAAAACATTCTATTGAAGCCGAAGAAAGAGTTGACTTCTCTGCAGAGCTCCAGGCCAGAATTCTGTTTCTTTAAACCCTGGCATGCAAACTTGTATTTTCAGCTGAGCACACTAGCAGCAGACGAATTGAAAGTGGCATCACTGATTGGCGTTCCAGAGAGTTTTGTGGTGATGAAAGCATCTGGACAATCCACTCGTCAGGTCAGTCTGCAGTATATTTCATATTCACTGGACTTTTCTTGAAAGACGGAATAGCTGGGACCCTCAGAACTACTTGGGAACCAAAATGCCTGTCCTTAAGAGCTATAAAGCTAGAAGAAAGAATACAGTCAGAATGCGTTGTTCACTTTGTCTTGAAGTTGAAGAGAATTTCTGTGTGAAGGAGGAGGTATGGTTTTGTCTCAGCAGCATCTGTCTTTAAGAGGGCTCTGCTGTATGTTGGGTATGGCTTCCTGTCCCAAAAGTGGTGTTTCATTTCCATCTTCAGTCCCAGAATGGTTTCTCATTTCTATTTCCCATTCCAGATTGGTTCTCCATTGCTATGTCCCATCCCAAAGTGGTTCTCCATATTTCATATCCCATCCCACCCTAGAATAGTTCTGCATATCTGCCCAGTCCCATAGTGGGATTCATTGTCTGTCCCATCCTATAATGGTTCTGTTTCTAGAGTCCATTCTAGAATGGCTTCTGTTTGTTATTTCCCATTTTAGCCGGATAAGGGTGCCTCAACCAATTCCCCACAGGGGAGGGATACAATGTTAATTAACAAATTGAAGTGAAAAAGGAAAATCTTGAACAGAAGGTGGACATGGTGGTGGTCCAGAGATTCTACCTGACGCTGATGCTGCATGAGCTGTGGAAGCAGTACACGGTGTGGGACGTGGCTGAGAGGTTTGAAGTTCCCCGTGGATTTATTCAGAACCTCCTCTCCTCCGCTGCCAGCTTTGCTTCCTGTGTGCTGCGTTTCTGTCAGGTGAGTTTTTCATGGCCACACTGGTGATGCCTTGTCTCTTTTATTGCATCGAACAGACATTGGTGCTTTGCATCCTGCATATGTTTCTGTCAGGTGAGTTTTTCATGGCCACACTGGTGATGCCTCGTCTCTTTTATTGCATCAAACAGACATTGGTGCTTTGCATCCTGCATATGTTTCTGTCAGGGGAGTTTTTCATGGCCATACTGGTCCTGTGTGTTGTCTATATTTACAAAGAGACTCTTGCTTTGCGTTCTGTGTGCTACGTTTCTGTCAGGTGAGTTTTTCATGGCCACACTGATCATGTGTGTTGTTTGTAGTTACAAAGAGATTCATGCTTTGCTTTCTGTGTGCTACGTTTCTGTCAGGTGAGTTTTTCATGGCCACACTGATCATGTCTCGTCTCTTTTATTACAGTAAACAGACATTTATGCTTCTCCTCCCACGAACAACATTTCTGTTGGGGTTTTGTTCGTAGTCTGGTGACACTGACAATTTGTGTTGTCTGTAGTTACAAAGAGGTTCATGCTTGCCTCCTGTGTGCTGTATTTCCTTCAGGTGAGTTCTTCGTGGCCACACTGGTGATGTCTTGTCTCTTTTATTGCATTAAACAGACATTGATGTCTGGTTGAGTGTTGCTTTACGTCCACAGAAACGTAGGCTTATTGGGACGGGAGCCCAGGACGGCCACCTCAACTTTCACACAGCTCCTGAGCTCTGCATACCGATGATATGTCTTGTCTCTTATATAGTCACACAGACACCCATGCTCTGCCTCTTACAATGTTTGTGTCAGGCGAGTTCTTCTGTGGACACTGATGATGTGCATATATATATATATATCTCTTTTATACAGTTTCAAAGACGTTCATGGATTTATTGTGGGGGAGGTCTTATTTGATCATTTGTTTCTTGTTTTTCTTGAGCATTGATACTGGTTCAGTTTCCTTTCCTGACCTGCCAGACCTGTGTGTTGCACCTTTCCTTCATTCTTCTCCAGGAGCTTCCAGAGTTGTGGGCCTACCAGGATCATTACTGGTCCCCGTTTCTTTTCTGACCTGCCATACTGTTTGTTAATTGTACCTTCCCTTGATTGTTCTCCAGGAGCTTCCTGAGTTTTGGGCCTATCAGGACCTGCTGGGGAACTTTGGCAAGAGGCTGGCGTACTGCGTCACGGTGGAGCTCATTCCTCTCATGGAGGTTCCCGGAGTCAAGCTGGTGAGACTGCACTGTTTCTTCACGCCTCAGCGCTTTATCATGACAATGCCCAAAACAGTAACGGAAAACAGAAGTGTCCAGCTGTCTTTTACCAAAGAAAAAGAAAAACTAACTGAGTCGTACAAGTCAACATAATTTAATCACCCCTCACAGTCACAGGGCAATTTAACTGAGTCATATGAGTCAAGTCAACATACTTTAATCATCCCTCTCAGGGCAGTCTAGCTGATTAAAAAACAAAAAAAAACCTTCGCAAGAGGTGGGCCTACTGCGTCACAGTGGAGCTTATTACTCTCATGGAGGTTCCCATGGGACAGAGACTTTTCTAAACTGCATGTCAACACAGAATTTTGCTGCAGCAGCAGCTCTAATTTTGAGTC
The DNA here is from genome assembly GCA_018857735.1 of Alviniconcha marisindica. Taxonomy (NCBI): domain Eukaryota; kingdom Metazoa; phylum Mollusca; class Gastropoda; family Provannidae; genus Alviniconcha; species Alviniconcha marisindica. Next base: position 908,943 of record JABMCL010003485.1, on the reverse strand, counting down.
CAACATTCTTCTAAGGACAAAACAAACCAAGAAACCAAGCCTCCTGTACAACAGATGTGTGAACATTAAAGTGGACAGCAGGTGAAGGTGCAAGTTAGCCTGTTAACGTAGAACATAGCCAATATTTCCTTTTGCAAGCTTCATATGGCTGTTCAACATAGAACATAGCCAATTTTCCTTTTGTCAAGCTTTCACATAGGGTTTTTCAACATAGAACATAGCCAATATTTCCTTTTGCAAGCTTCACATAGTTGTTCAACATAGAACATAGCCAATATTTCCTTTTGCAAGCTTCATGTGGTGTTCAACATAGAACATAGCAAATATTTCCATTTGCAAGCTTATTGGTTGTTCAACATAGAACATAGCAAATATTTCCATTTGCAAGCTTCATATGGTTGTTCAACATAGAACATAGCCAATATTTCCTTTTGCAAGCTATTGGTTGTTCAACATAGAACATAGCCTATTTCCTTTTGCAAGCTTTATATGGCTGTTCAACATAGAACATAGCCAATATTTCCATTTGCAAGCTTTATATGGTGGTTCTATCAATATAAATGCAACAGATGTACTTTTTGCTTCAAATCTGAGCTCCTCGGGGTGCAGTCCTATTGGTTTGCTGTTTACCAATGAAGCCTATGAAAAGGCTGGCTTGTGACGTAGTACACATTTCTACCACACATACCGGCACATTCATGACTTGATCAAAACGGCAGTGCCTGTGGCTGTGTTTGTGACTTTCAGGTGTTGAATTTTAACAAACTGCAGGATGTATTGATTGAAAAACTCCTGAAATTATATTCTTTATTCTGTTGCTATCAGTAGGACCTGTGGCGCTTTCTTCCTTGGAGTTCCCTTCAGTTTTCCCACAGCAGCAGACAAATGTTGCCCTGGCTGTCGAACTGTAAGGTGCACCACGTTAGGCCCTGATTGGTCGGCTGGGTAGCAGGATTGTTGCTGCTGGCTTTGCAGAATAAAGTCTGTATAAATCCTTTCCTGAGGGGTGAGGGCTCATGAGCACGGCGCAGAAGCTGCTTTCATCGGCGTAAACACATAGCTGTCAACCCCTTTTGGGAGTAGACCTTAGTCCAGAGTTTGTGAACCTGTATTTCCTTTATGCAGGCCATGGTCTTTTGTTTTTTCGCTGGTAGCAGCGGCAGTTTGAATTCTAACCGGCACATGTGGCAGTGGAAGGAAGAAGCAATGTTGTGCTAAATACGCATGCACAGTAAGATTTCTTAGCCTATTGCACTAGGCCAGTCAGTGTGCATTTGGCGATGGTGTGCACTGGCTGCTCGTTCAACAGTTTTTCAGTCTTTTTGCTCAGTTTAAAACAACAACAAAATCTCATGAAAATTATGTTTTCCTGTATCCATTTTCCAGTATACCACCAAAATAATGAAAAAAACTATTTTATACTGGTAAACTGTATGGGTTGACAGGTATGTAAACAGAATGATGTGAGCTGATGAGTCTGTCTCCGATCTGAAGCCAGTGTATCTCAGATTGTGTATTATATGTCTGTGTTTCTTCAGTAAAGCCACTGGACACTTGTTTACTGCTGGGTGAAAGGGGGCAGTAGATGAGGGCCAAGAAAACAGTTGTTAAGCATCCCTCAAAAAGAAGAGAAAAACGCACACATTTCTACTCCTCAAAATTCAGCACTACTTTATTAATGTTATCTTGTCTGAGACATTAAACCTGTTTTACAATGTACGTGCATGTGGATTGAACTTCGGCCACATGCATGTTCAGCTGGCATACTAACAATTACACTACTGATGTTGCAGAGGAGGTAGGTAGGTAGGTAATGTTGCTTAATGTCCTCAGATGTCAAATGACATATTAGGGACAAGCTGAGACCAATGCCGAAGCATGGTTCAATATAGGCTTTACGTCCACGGAAACCAGAAGGCTCGTTAGGACGGACAGCCCAGGACGGCCACCTCGACTCTCACACAGCTCCTGAACTATGAGTTGTTGCAGAGGAAAAGTGATTCCAATTTTTGATGGGAACACTTTCATCAAGATCTGTGAATTGTAAACAAATTATGATACAGATTAGTTTTGTTGTGAAATGTGAAAACAGTCTGCTTTTAACCTGATATGTCTTTGCGTCAACAAGGGTCGAGCTCGGCAGCTGTACAGCGCAGGTTACCAGACGCTGCAGTCACTGGCTTCGGCTGATCCTGCTCACCTGGTGTCCAGCGTACAGTTCCTGACTCACAAAGCGGCCAGGCAGATCATCTCGGCTGCAAAGGTAGGCTTTCACCATCCATGAGGGCCGATGCATGTTATTTGTCCACCTTTGTATCAAAGTGAATAGCTGCTGCTTGCTTGGAGTGTGAGCCAATCAAGCATCATTTTTTCCTCTTTCTTCGTAGTTTCTCAGACAATATCTATGGAAATTCCATCCCTGATTTTGCCTTCGGTGATCTTTTGTGCAAGTCACCTGTACTCTGTATTGGTCTGCCAGGTGACATTTTTTGCAGAATCCTGATTTGGAGTGCAAGAGCTGTGATTCATAATCTGGTAAAAAAAAATCAAAAAAATCAAAAAATCTTGAAAGTAAAGATTTGAAACATTTTAATTTATGGTGACTCTGGGAGGGGAATCTTGCAGGTACGTCACATTTGCTGGAAAGAAGGGTTCTGTTGATGAGCACTGATGGTGAGCAAAGGTTGCTGACCTGATGAGGTTTGGTTTGACAATTGGCACTAGTGACTGTTCAGCCTGTGTCAAAGCGTACACATATCTGCTCATGCGTCATATGACCGAATTGATCTGATGCAGGTACTAGTGGAAGAGAAGACAGACGCGTTACTGGAGCAAGTGGAGCAGCTGGTGCCTCTCCCTCTTCCTTCTGCTCCATCTTCTCCCCAATAACCCAGTGAAGACAGTGAATCCCTGATGCCCCATCTGCTCCCCAAGAACCCAGTGAAGACAGTGAATCCTTGCTTCTCCATCTCCCCAAGAACCCAGTGAAGACAGTGAATCCCTGATGCCCCATCTCTCCCCAAGAACCCAGTGAAGACAGTGAATCCCTGATGCCCCATCTGCTCCCCAAGAACCCAGTGAAGACAGTGAATCCCTGATGCCCCATCTGCCCAGAACCCAGTGAAGACAGTCCTCCCATTGTGAAGACAGTGAATCCCTGATGCCCCATCTGCTCCCCAAGAACCCAGTGAAGACAGTGAATCCCTGATGCCCCATCTGCTCCCCAAGAACCCAGTGAAGACAGTGAATCCCTGATGCCCCATCTACTCCCCAAGAACCCAGTGAAGACAGTGAATCCCTGATGCCCCATCTGCTCCCCAAGAACCCAGTGAAGACAGTGAATCCCTGATGCCCCATCTGCTCCCCAAGAACCCAGTGAAGACAGTGAATCCCTGATGCCCCATCTGCTCCCCAAGAACCCAGTGTCATAATGAAGACTAGTGAAGACTGTGAATCCTTGCTCCTGGCCCCAGGAACCTGGGGAAGACTTGTGAAGACAGTGAATCCTTGCTCCTCCTTCTTCCCCGGAACCCACTGAAGACAGTCACTCCTTGTTCTTCCATCTTCTCCCCAGGAACCCAGTGGAGACAGTGAATCCTTACTCCTCCTCTCCACAAACCCTTGAAAGCTTTTTCCCTGTGGATGAAAGCATTGATTTTGTCCCTTCATCTGTTCAACAGGAACCGACTGAATACTTGTGAAAACAGTAAATCCTTGTTCCTTCTCACCACGAACCCAATGAAGGCTTTTTCCTTGTGGATGAAAGCATTGATTCTGTCTCCATCTGTTGAACAGGGACCCAGTGAAAGCTTGTGTCCTCGTGAACAGGGACATTGGAATCATTCCTTCTCCTTCATCTCTTTAGTGAAAATTAGCACAGCGACGGTCTTGTGTACGAAGGCATTGGATCCATAAGTGAAAACTAGCACAGCGAAGGTCTTGTGGACAAAGGCATTGGATCCATAAGTGAAAACTAGCACAGCGAAGGTCTTGTGGACAAAGGCATTGGATCCTTAAGTGAAAACTAGCACAGCGAAGGTCTTGTGGACAAAGGCATTGGATCCTTAAGTGAAAATTAGCACAGCGAAGGTCTTGTGGACAAAGGCATTGGATCCTTAAGTGAAAATTAGCACAGCGAAGGTCTTGTGGACAAAGGCATTGGATCCTTAAGTGAAAACTAGCACAGCGAAGGTCTTGTGGACAAAGGCATTGGATCCTTAAGTGGAAATTAGCACAGCGAAGGTCTTGTGGACAAAGGCATTGGATCCTTAAGTGAAAATTAGCACAGCAAAAGGTCTTGTGGACAAAGGCATTGGATCCTTAAGTGAAAACTAGCACAGCGAAGGACTTGTGGACAAAGGCATTGGATCCTTAAGTGAAAATTAGCACAGCGAAGGTCTTGTGGACAAAGGCATTGGATCCTTAAGTGAAAATTAGCACAGCGACGGTCTTGTGGACAAAGGCATTGGATCCTTAAGTAAAAACTAGCACAGCGACGGTCTTGTGGACAAAGGCATTGGATCCTTAAGTGAAAATTAGCACAGCGAAGGTCTTGTGGACAAAGGCATTGGATCCTTAAGTGGAAATTAGCACAGCGACGGTCTTGTGGACAAAGGCATTGGATCCTTAAGTGGAAATTAGCACAGCGAAGGTCTTGTGGACAAAGGCATTGGATCCTTAAGTGAAAACTAGCACAGCGAAGGTCTTGTGGACAAAGGCATTGGATCCTTAAATGGAAATTAGCACAGCGAAGGTCTTGTGGACAAAGGCATTGGATCCTTAAGTGAAAATTAGCACAGCGACGGTCTTGTGGACAAAGGCATTGGATCCTTAAGTGAAAATTAGCACAGCGACGGTCTTGTGGACAAAGGCATTGGATCCTTAAGTGGAAATTAGCACAGCGACGGTCTTGTGGACAAAGGCATTGGATCCTTAAGTGAAAATTAGCACAGCGAAGGTCTTGTGGACAAAGGCATTGGATCCTTAAGTGAAAATTAGCACAGCGAAGGTCTTGTGGACAAAGACCCTGGATCTTTCTTGGTCTCTCCGACAAGCACTCTGTGAAAGATTGTACAGTCTTGTCCTGAGCCTCGTGCTGACTCCCACAGGCAGTGCTTTAAGGACCTATGGTGGACGACAGCTGTTCTTTACTTTGAGACGTAGCTGTGGTCTAGAGTCGACAGATTCTTTGGTTTTGAAAGTGAAAATGTTATGTAATCCATATGCTGGCCTGCCATGCTACAGTGACATTAGAAAGGGTGATATTTTCAAAGGTCTACATTTGGTGCTGCTCAAAATGCCAAGATTGAAAACTTGGCGTGCTTTTGAGCTAATGCCAGTCTGTGTTACTGTCAAAGAATGTTTTGGTTTTGAAATAGAAAATGTTTTATATATATATATATATTCGTGCACACGTGCACACATACACACTTCTAATAAACTATGACACCTACTTTTGTGTTAATCTGTGTCAATACTGAACGCTTTAATTGGCCTGGTAGGAACCACACAGGGATGGTTACAACAGCCCCACTCAAAATTACGGGGAAGAGGGAGGTAGGGGGGGGGGGAGGTTGGGGGGGGGGGGGGGGGGGGCATAAGTGTTTCAGTATAGTCATAACTCTACGAGATTGTGTATATCTCTCGTTTGCATCATCATATCAAATTACAGGATGAGGAGGTGGGGAACTTAAGCTTTTCAAAATAGTCCTAACTCTACGAGAGTGTGTATATTATTTTATAAATTGTTTTGCCAAGCACATCATTGTGGGGCGTTTATTCAAAGACATTCATCCATCGTTACAATATTCCTCTCGCTCACTCATTCACCCTTTTAGTTTTTTTCCCTTTTTTTGGGAAAGGCAAATATACTTACATAATGAACCAAATAATACAATTATATATTATTTAAATGGACAGCACATAGTAAATATAGGACACACACACACACACACACACACACACACACACACACACACACACATTGTGTATATGTCTCGTTTGCATCATCATAATCAAGAACAATCTACAGAAAACACAACTTGAATGAGAGCCAGCAAATTGTTTTTTAATGCTCGAGTGCTTCAGTTTTGAACTTTCTGCCTTCCTGCGTGAATACTGTAATAAGGACTAATGTCTCTTGTTGTTGTTACGTTGAAGGGGTACACTGCCAAGAGGTAAACGTTTTGCCCGTCAATAGACCCAAAGTAATTTCCTTTCTTACAACCTTCGCCCGTTACTGTTGCTCACCTCTGCTCACCCAAAACATGATAGTGCACAATGCCAACGCACAACACGCCTGTGAAATATTGTTACCACTGCAAATACTAAGGCGTTACACTTAGATTTGCAATACAGCGTATACATACATATATAACAGATATATAAAGGTACCAAATCACATAATTATAGCATCAGAACACACACACACACATACACACCTACATATATACACACACACGCGCGCTCACACACACACACACACACACAAACACACACACACACACACACCCACACACACACACACACACACTCACAAACACACACACACGCAGACGGAGGTGATCTCCGATCACTACAGTACAGTGTGTATAACCTACCAAATCACATGAGCTCGGTGCGACGTGCACGCTATGGGAAATAAAGGAAAAGCGTTCAATGCACACAAGAGTCAAAAACGCTGTACCACGGCCAGACGTCAATACTGCTGCAAACGTACATGACAGATGCCGTTATCGGAACGGATATTTGCAACGGAAAACTCGAACGCAACGTCTGAAACCATCAAAAACAAAACAAAATTAAGCTTAAATACACCGGAGATTGCATCACGGGACACCCCCCCCCCAAGAACAAACACCCTCCAACTTTTCCAACTCTTAGTTGCCCAATGGAAAGAAGAAGAGTTCACATGAGTCAGATTGCATGATTTTATTGAATTTTTGGCTTTAGGTTTTGGCCGTATGTGCCTATGTTTAGATTAGGCGCGCTCCACGCATACAAGCCCACACACACACGGTCAGAATGGTGCAGTGGTACTCAGGACGGACACTTATCTATCAATGTTTCATTTTATGTCTGTGATAACGGGGATAAAGGGTTCCACACACGGTCAGAATGGTGCAGTGGTACTCAGGACGGACACTTATCTATCAATGTTTCATTTTATGTCTGTTCACATCGAGGTGATATTAGACCAAAACAACAACAACAACATTTTTATTATTATTATTATATTATACTAACTTACGCAGAGGACTATGAACAATCAATTTAAGAGTAGGATTTGTATCATCAGTATTATACAAAAATATCTCTTACGTTGTTGTTGCAAGCATTCAAGTCATATCCATTTTTCTGAAAATTAATAGGTCTGCGCCAATAGGACATTTAAATAGATCATTTTTTTAACAGATTTAACGGACACTTACCAATCCCCGCGTACAAACCAAGACCTTGAACCTCCTGACATCTTTTTTAGGAGGCTAACCTGTTCTCCAAGTATACTGTAATATAATCGTGTTGCATCATGTTAAACAGACAAGGTGTTTGAATACAGAATGCTGGGACATAAAAGCAGCAGCAAACAAATACAGATACAAAAATCAGCATCACTGTGTGTACACTCTGACAGGATCAATCATTAAATCAACCAATCAATCAATATATATATTGATTGATTGTGTGCACTCTGACAAGATCAACCAATAAATCAATCATTATATATATATATATATAGAGAGAGAGAGAGAGAGAGAGAGAGAGAGAGAGAGAGAGAGAGAGAGAGAGAGAGAGAGAGAGAGAGAGAGAGAGATCATTGCCTCGACAAAAGAACTCAGCTTGTCATATCATCATTTTTACAAAACCTGCTGTACACCAAGACAACATAAGAAGAGAATTCCACCAAAAGCATTTTATTTTTTGACCGTTTAACTGTTTAAATTAAAAAGAAGTTTTGTGGCTTGAAAAAAGGGCTTACCCCGAGAATTCGCATGTTGTGTTCTGTCTAAATAGTGTTCTTTTGAACCTTTTATATGTTGGGATCTTGTTTTAGCACGCTAGCAGTCATCCCTGTTTCAGATTTTCTTTTCTTTTTCTCCACACAACAGTTTCGAATCATTGTTACGCGCTGACAAATATCGAGGTGGATCCGCACTGCTGCAGCGGTGTGTGTGGTTTGACCAAGGGTGGACACTGTGGGTGTCCGTGCAGGACAGAGTATAATCTATCACGTGGGTAGCCGTACACAAAACACGTGAAATCGGGCTTCGGCCTCTTTTGCCTTAGCCATAGCAGCTACCTAGAGCCACACTGGTGCTTCGTAACGGTTTAGAGACAACGTACATTAACCGAGTCGTTGTGAGACCTTGCGGCTTGTGCCGGTTGAGGCTTGACTGAAGTAGCGGTTGCTGTGCCACTGAGGAGTTGTGACCCGTTGAAGCTGCGAGGCAGCTGGTTCTGCTTTAACCTGGTTGCAGGTTTTTCTTTGGATTCCTTTCGTGTCGGCGTGCGGACTGCTGAGACGGCCTGCGTGGGGCTTCTGCTGACGGCAGTCTTCCAACAACGACAGCGTTCCACGTCTGCGAGGCGACGGCGGTGTAGCGGGCCGGGCTGGACGGTGGCGGTTGTAGCCGCAGCTGACGAGCGACTTCTTCCGTTGACTTGGTCCACTGACTTGGTCCGTTGATTTGGTCCACAGACTTGGTCCGTTGACTTGGTCCCTTGTACAACTTGGATTAAGTCCCCTGACATCTTCCCCGCTACGCCACTCTCAGCGGGGACGCGGTTTAATCCCTTGTGTGTGTGTGTGTGTGTGTGTGTGTGTGTGTGTGTGTGTGTGTGTGAATGTGCGGGTATGTGTGCGTGTGTGTGTGCGCGCGCGTGCGTACGTGTGTGTGTGTGTGTGTGTGTGTGTGTGTGTGTGTGTGTGTGTGTGTGTGTGCGTGCGTGCGTGTGTATGTTTAATGAATGTGAATCTATATGAGTAAACGTATATGTGTGCGTGTATCTGCGTGTCTGTGTACACACACACGCGCGTGCGTACGTCCAGTGAGTGCGCGCGTTTGTACGCATTCGGGTTACACACACACACACACACACCAAACAAAACCAACCCAACCCACCACAAAAAAAACAAAAAACAGAAAACCTCACAATTAATTAATTAATAAATAAATAATAATAAACAACTTTACACACACGAAATGCTTGCGTACAGGGTACACCCGCTTCAGTCGCTCAAAGCCCACTGTGTTAACATAGATCTGTGTGCTCATTTTCATGATGCTGTGGTGATAGTCTGCACAAGAGACGGAGAAGGGGTAATGAGGTGTGAGTGTGTGTGTGTGAGTGTGTGTGTGTGTGTGTGTGTGTGTGTGTGTGTGTGCGTATGTGTGTGGTGTGTGTGTGTGTGCTGTGAGTGTGTGGTGCGTATGTGTGGTGTGTGTGTGTTGTCGTGCGTGCGTGTGGTGTTTATGTGTGATTTTGAGTACGTATATGTGTGCGTGTATCTGCGTGTTGGTGTACACACCACGCGCGTGCGTCGTCCAATGAGTGCGCGCGTTTGTGCGCATTCGGGTTACACACACACACACACACACACACACACACACACACACACACCAAACAAAACAAACCCAACCCACCACAAAAAAACACACACAGAAAACCTCACAATTAATTAATTAATTAATTAATAATAATAAACAACTTTACACACACGAAATGCTTGCGTACAGGGTACACCCGCTTCAGTCGCTCAAAGCTCACTGTGTTAACATAGATCTGTGTGCTCATTTTCATGACGCTGTGGTGATAGTCTGCACAAGAGACGGAGAAGGGGTAATGAGGTGTGAGTGTGTGTGTGTGTGTGTGTGTGTGTGTGTGTGTGTGTGTGAGTGTGCGTATGTGTGTGCGTATGTGTGTGTGTGCCTGTGAGTGTGTGTGTGTGTATGTGTGCGTGTGAGTGTGTGTGTGTGTGTTTGTGCGTGCGTGCGCGCGCGCGCGCGTTGTGTGTGTGTGTGTGTGTGTGTGTGTGCGTCCACGCGGCTGTGTGTGTGTGACTACTCCTTGTTGTTGTGTTTGTATTAATGAGTATTTAATTGCAACCATACCAAAACAAGAAAAGAAATTTGTTTCTGTACGAGCTTGCTCGATACAGGCACAGTAACAACAACAACAACAACAACAAGAAAAGGAGAAAGGACTGATTTAAACTGGGCAATTACACTGTAATAAGGCAAGATGATCTTCACACCTGTATTTATAATCAACAGCTACGCAGATAGATGCCAGAGTAGTGAATGCGCCTTGAAAATAGCAAGTCGTGCCGACCAACGGTTTGAACAACTGCGTGCTGCACGCTCCAATCACAACATCCAACATTCCACCGAACACGTCTATGCACTGTCACAAGTACTCAACTGCAAACTCAAAACATGGGCGTTTTGAATGTGAAAACAAACAGAACCCCCCAAAACACACACACATATATAAATAAATTCCAAATCAAAACCACCACCGTATCATTGTGTAGGGGAGCGGTGTGGGGAGTTGAGGGAAGCATGATGAAGCATGGATGAAGAGTCACAAGTCAGAGGTTGCTGTAACATAACTTTTTATTTGCACACCAACCAGGACACAGTGTAGGCTCTCCCCTCAGATGAACACATGAACACCGGCCGCAACAGCAAACAAACAACCTGCCTCTGCAGGGACACTGGGGGAAAGGGACGCTGCCGGCCCAGCGCACAGTTTTAAAACTTTAGATAATTGGGGCCATAAAACTCCCACCCAATCAAAAAGGAAAAGAAACCGGAAAGAAAGGTTAAAGGGTCATGGCCCAGAACATGTATACAATACACTCGGTTACAATTGCAAACAAATTGATAAAGTCTTCCTCTGACGATAACAATAACTTGGTGTTTTACGCCCAGTCAACCATTGCGGTTATCAGGGCGACCTTCTGATGAAGAAAAGAAAGACTTGCACAACAAAAGTCGTTGCTTGTTCATTTCCACCCACAGCTCGGTTCAGTCCCACCCCAAGTCATCACAACGCTCCACTGACCCTAGCCACTCACAGACGGAGGGACCAAGAGAGAGAGAGAGAGAGAGAGAGAGAGAGAGAGAGAGGAGGAGGAGGAGGATTCAATATTACAGAATGATAAAGATTTGTTTAATTGTGTGTGTGTGTGTGTGGAACACAGAGAGAGAGAGAGAGAGAGAGAGGAGGAAGAGGAGGATTCTATATTACAGAAGGATAAAGATTTGTAGGGTGTGGTGTGTGTGTGGGAACACGAGAGAGAGAGAGAGAGAGAGAGGAGAGGAGGATTCTATATTACAGAAGGATAAAGATTTGTTTAATGTGTGTGTGTGTGTGTGTGTGTGTTGTGTGTGTGTGTGTGGTGTGTGTGTGTGTGTGTAACAGAGAGAGAGAGAGAGAGAAATTTAAAGAGTAATGATGGTCGGTGGTGTGTGTGTGTGTGTGTGTGTGTGTGTGTGGGGGGAACAGAGAGAGAGAGAGAGAGAGTCGTTTGAGTTGAGGTTTTATTGTCTTCAGCTTACAAGCCCACAAGACAAGGGGGTACAAAACATGATCAACTTTCCATCACGCACAGCGACATGTAAAAATCATGTAGTTCTTTCAAAAGGGATAAGTAGTATGGATAATAAGGACGAATCATCTGCAAGCGCAAATACAGTGCTTTGCCTGCAGAGATTTTCACATTTAATCCAAGTCACTTAACAGATTCGTTTACATGTACATAACTAATTATATGCACATATATGTATTCGCGTCTTTCCCTTTCCATATATTGAAACACACACCCGCACACACACACATACACACACACACGCACACACACACACGTACGCACGCACGCAACACACACACACCAACACAACACACACACACACACACACACACACACACACACAACACACACACACACACACCACAACACACACACACACACCACACACACACACACACGAAGTGGAATCCACAAGGACCATCCAAGAATCAAGTATCTGCATACTTTTCTGCTAGGTTAAGTGTTAAATGTTTTCGACTTTATTTCTCCTAACTTTCATAGCTTCTGTAATGTATTTTGCCAGTGCTATGATCTTGGTCTCGTTCTTTGAGGCAAGGAGTGCCCTTAAATAGTTTATACCGGATTGAACTGTATGTGAGTCAAGCATGCTATAATTCTTTCGCAGGTCTGTATAGGCCTGACAATGAAAAATAATTGATTCTTTTCACAGAGAGAGAGAGAGAGAGAGAGAGAGAGAGAGAGAGAGAGAGAGAGAGAGAGAAGAGAGAGAGAGAGAGAGAGGGGGGGGGGGGGGGGGGGGGTCGAACAAAGGGAGAGGACGACAGGTAGTCAGTACGACTTTCCCTCACCGTATCAGCACACGTGTGGTCTGTGGAGCGCAACTGACACTATACAAACGGTAGCGCCTCAGCGTTAGACATGACACCAATGATGCACGTACGTGTGAACAAAAAGAAAAAGAAGAAAAAAAGAGAGAAAAAGGTTTTTTTTAGATCGGTATTCGTGGGAAATGTGCCATGACGCACTTGTTGAATCATTCTCCAAATGCATGTGTCAAAAGTAGGCCGTTATACAACGTGCGAGGGAACAGTTGTGGTGATACAACGAATATACCACATACAACTCAGCTGGCAACAATGATCTACACGTACAATTCAAACGCGTAAAATTCAAACACACGTCTATGGTTAATTCGCCCTGCAGAGACGGCTAGCACAACAAGGAGTACGCACATACAAAATGAACACAGGCGAAGACAGAGAGAAAATAGAAGAGAAAGAAATTCCAGTCGATCCTGTTTACTACCACAATATAAAAGGTAGAAAAATTAAAGGGACAGGGGCGAGGACAAGAAAGGTAACCAAGAGGAGGAAAAAAGCTATTCTGTAGAAAAAATAGAGAAATTCAGACAAAATGCACTCAGTACATAGTACCTCAAGGGAAAGAGAGTGTCTTCCTTAGTTGTCTTCCTCAGCGCTCATCGCGTTTGAAGATATAGCTCGTTTGAACCCCTCGTCTAAGTCCGTGTGAATGTTCAGTCTCACAATCCGTCCGTTCTTGATTTTGACCAGAATTCTCTCGTTGGAATTCGACACTGCCAGGGTAACCGTATGTTCCATCGCTTTCTTGGACACTTGGTAGTTTGCGTAAATTAAGTCAGATCTTCTCCAACAACAAACACTTTCCTTTTGTGTTTGCGACAATTACTGAGAACCTTGTCCCTCTCCTTGCGGTCGAAAAATCTGACGATTATGGGTCTGCTCCCGGTGCTGCTCCGCTGTCCCACCCTGTGAGCCACCTCGATGTCAGCAGCGTTGACTGGGACGCCGCTGTCCCACCCCGTGAGCCACCTCGATGTCAGCAGCGTTGACTGGGACGCCGCTGTCCCACCCCGTGAACCACCTCGATGTCAGCAGCGTTGACTGGGACGCCGCTGTCCCACCCCGTGACCACCTCGATGTCAGCAGCGTTGACTGGGACGCCGCTGTCCCACCCTGTGAGCCACCTCGATGTCAGCAGCGTTGACTGGGACGCCGCTGTCCCACCCTGTGAGCCACCTCGATGTCAGCAGCGTTGATGGGACGCCGCTGTCCCACCCTGTGAGCCACCTCGATGTCAGCAGCGTTGACTGGGACGCCGCTGTCCCACCCTGTGAGCCACCTCGATGTCAGCAGCGTTGACTGGGAAGCCGACTTTGTCGCTGAAGATACTGCATACCTTCGATACACAGTCGTCCGCAGTCTCTGCTTGTCTTCGGGCACCTTGTACACTGGCGGGTTCCACCGTGTTGTATACTGCTGCAGGTCGTTTTGCTCCCTTTCCGTCTGCCTCAGTCTCCGCTCCTGCTGCTTCACAGTGTCCGTGAGGATTTCGCTTTTCTTCTTTT
>JABMCL010003485.1:877500-890000 GCA_018857735.1 Alviniconcha marisindica | reverse complement strand
TGATGTCTGTGACAACGGGGATAAAGGGTTCCACACACGGTCAGAATGGTGCAGTGGTACTCAGGACGGACACTTATCTATCACTGTTTCATTTTATGTCTCTTCTTGTCCAGGTGATATTAGACCAAAACAACAACAACAACAACAATAAAACATATATTATTATATTACACTAACTTACCCAGAGGACTATGAACAATCAATTTTAGGTCTTATAACATCAGTATTGTACAAAATATCTCTTACGTTGTTGCAATCATTAAAGTCATGTCCATTTTGGGAAATTAATAACTGTGGTAATAGGACTTTCAAGTAGTATGTGGTTATCCGATTTAACGGACACTTACCAAACTACCGGGTACAAACCAAGACTTGGGGTTAAGCAAAGTTTATTTAGATTCATGAAAACTGGAAAGTCAAAATCATTGAGGGGAAGGAGGAGGAGGTGTAGTAATAGTCTCAGGGAGACCCCCCCCCCCCCCACCCCCCTGTTGTGCGCGTCGTTGTCGTTGTCGTCGCCGTTGCTGTACAGACCCGTGCCGACCGCGGCGGAGGGGTTGTTGTTGTTGGAAGAGGAGGAGCTGCCGGCCTTGAGGCGCTGGAACCGCCGGGCCACCCCGGCCTTTCCGTGGCGCGTCAGGGAGTCCGCGTCGCTTCCAACAGCGGCGGCAGCGGCGTCCATGTAACTCAGGCTGTAGCGCGTCGGCGTCGTTCCAGCTGCAACCGTCCCTCCCCACCCTGCCCTTCCTCCCCGACACCAATGTCTCCCAGTTCCGGCCCTAGTGGCCCTGTCGTCCCTCCGCCCAGCGCCGCCATGTCCTCCAAGCTCGTCTGGCACGACTCCTCCCAAACTCCAAGCACTACTTTACGACATCTTTCCTTCAACCACTGCCGTATTTTGGAGGAAGGTGCCGGAAAGCGGTGCTCGGAGTGTGGACTCCTTCCCTGGCCTCCGAGTCGGAAAAGCTGATCTTCTTGTGACCCTGACCTTGACGGAGCTGGTGGGGGAGAGGGAGGAGGGGGAGGCGGAGGGGGTGCGGATGATGGGAGAGACCCTGGGCCGGGAGGGGGCCGGGAAGGCAGCCGCTGCGTGCGGATGTCGCCACCGCTTTGCTGCAGGAGTGTCCTCAGGCCAGGGGCCTGTAGATGACGGAGCGGGTGGAGGAGGAAGAGGTGGAGTACTGGGAGTCAACATTATATGTGAGCATTAAACAAGCTACGCTTATAGTCAGTGCTCACACGCATAATTCACTAAATTCATATTGGAACAAAGGGTATGTTTCTGATGAACAACATCGAAAAAAATCAGTCAAAAATTAAGAGAGAGAGAGAGAGAGAGAGAGAGAGAGAGAGAGAGAGAGAGAGAGAGAGAGAATGCTCTTATGCCTGTAACCGTTTTTGGTTGAGTTTGTCATTCCATGGCAAAACAACCAGACTGGGCAATGACAGCTGTAAATATTAATGACTTCATATTGTTTGATATGTTTGGATCCCCTTGCAGGGGGTAGTAATGTTCAGCAAATTTGCAGGGAGTCTGAATATGGTGTTTTGACGTACGTGTGTAAAACGTGGGCAGTGTAAAATGTAGTGTTCAGATGTTTCTTTTCTTTCTCCACAATCACAAGAGCCATTTGTTATTAAGTGTCTGTATAACAGGTCATAATTTAAGTCGCTAATACCAAGACGTAGTTTGCAATGTGTTATCTGTGCTTTTCGACTACCGTTGTAAAAGAAAGATGGGGGGTTTGTGTCATTTCCGTAGAGAAAATGTTTAACTTGACTAAGTAATTTTGTTCCCTGTAAGTTTCTGGTAAATTATCCCACAGTGTAGTTGTCGATGGGAAAAATTATTGCCTGTAAGTCTCAGTTTTATGTTTTGGTACCGGTCGTTGGAGTGGTCGTCGTCGATGGTATTGATTAGTTGAGGAAACAAGTGGGGGTAAATGTTCTTTCAAGTAAGTCGGGGTAGTTTCTTGGACAATCTAGTGGTACATAATAATTTTGTGTCTGAACCATCTTTCTCGTAAAAGTTGTGAACCCTGTTTTAGTGTATAGTTTCTGGTGACTTGTTCCGCGAACAGCACCTATAATGGTTCTTACTGCATCGAAGTGTAGACTTTCCAGATCTTCTGCTAATTTTAGACTACAATTATCCCAAATGACTTCGGCATAATCTAACTGCGGTAATATAAAAGACAAAACAAAACAAAAACAACCTATACATGGCTTCAAGAGATTTTCTTCTAGGACGATATTTAAACGATCTTAGGCAAGCGACTTGACATCTACATTTTGTAATTAACGTTTTAATATGATTTTCCCATTTACAGTTGTTTTGAAAAATGATTCCTAAATGTTTATGGCTATGGATGTCGTCTAAAATAGTCCTTCAAAAAAAGAAGAAGAAGAAAAAAGAATCAAGGGTTGAAATTGGTGATTTTTGTTCCTATTTATGTTCATCAGATCTGTCTTCCTTTCGTTAAACTAAATTTTCCATTTATTTGCCCATTGCATTATTTTATCAAGATCATTGTTTAAAATTTCAGCTTGGATGTGTGGATTTTTTAAGCACAAATACATAATAATGTCATCTGCAAAAAAACAAACTGAATAAGTGATACAATGTCCTCAACAATATCATTTATGTAGATAAGGAACAGAAGAGGTCCTAGGACTGAGCCCTGTGGGACACCTGCAGGTACAGATAAATAATCAGATCTGCTACTGTGGAGTATCACCAGCCTGTTTACGTTCGGCCAAATAGTTTTCGAACCAATGAAGTAAAGAACCTATAATTCGAATAGCATGCAATTTCCGTAGTAAGCCATGGTGCCATAAATGATCGAACGCTTTAGATATGTCAAAGAAAATTACTTGAGTAGTTATTTCACTGTCCAAGACTTTGAACCTCCTGAAATCTTCTTTAAGAGGCTAACCTGTTCTCCAAGTATACTATATAAAAATCGTGTTGCTTCATGTCAAACAGGCAAGGTGCCTGAATACGGAATGCTAGTACATAAAAGCAGCAACAAACAAATACAGATACAAAAATCAGCATGACAGTCTGTACAATATGACGGGATCAGTCAATATAGCTGTATATATGTATGTAGCACTGCCTCGACATAAGAACGCAACTTGCCATGCCGTCATTCTTACCAAAACTGATGGACACCAAAGAACTCACAAAAGAACAAAAGAACTCATCCAAAAGCATCTCATTTTTCACCGTTTAACTGTTGTTTTACATGTTGTTTCGTTGCTTGAAAAAGAGGCTTACCCCGAGAATTCGGATGTTGTGTTCTGTCAAAATAGTGTTCCTTTTAATTTTTTATGTGTTGGGATCTTGTTTTAGCACACTAGCGGTCATCCTTGTTTCAGATTTTATCGTTTTCTCCACACAACAGTTTCTAATCATTGTTAAGCCCGTTCTTAATTGGGCGAACTGTTTGTTCGCCGAACATACTTCGGACAGATCGACGAACTATAATTCGTTTCTTAATTAAACTGTTACTTCGCCGAACATACTTCGGACAGTTAGACGAACTATGCTTCGTTCTTAAATGCCTTATTATGAGATGCAGCAGCAGACATTGACAGCATGACTCCAAAATGTACGCTAAAGTCAAGTCAAGTCAAGTCAAGTCAAGTCAAGTCAAGTCAATAAAACTTGAATCATCCCTCACAAGGTAATTCAACTAACTACTATATCATTTTAGTTAGACAAGGCTGCGCCTCCCACAAGTCAACAAATAGGTCAATTCCCTCTGAAGCGAGTGAAGTATCTAGCGACACCATGATCCATTTTTATTTCTATTTCTTCCTCATCCACAGGAGAGCTCTTTGCTCTCAACCAGTCAGAGGCAATGTTAAGCGAAGCTTTTTGAACCCCGAATATAGCTTCGTCGCAGTTCGACGAATACTCCCAACAAGGTTCGCGAAGCAAAAGTTCGCCCAATTAAGAACCAACTAGGTTCGACAAATATCCCGAACTGTGTTCGCGAAGCAAATGTTCGCCCAATTAAGAACCAACTAGGTTCGACAAATACCCGAACTGTGTTCGTGAAGCAAATGTTCGCCCAATTAAGAACCAACTAGGTTCGACAAATATCCCGAACTGTGTTCGCGAAGCAAATGTTCGCCCAATTAAGAACCAACTAGGTTCGACAAATATCCCGAATTGTGTTCGCGAAGCAAATGTTCGCCCAATTAAGAACCAACTAGGTTCGACAAATACCCCGAACTGTGTTCGCGAAGCAAATGTTCGCCCAATTAAGAACGAGCTTTGCGCGCTGACAAACATCGGTGTGGATCCGCACTGGTGCAGCGGGTGTGTGGTTTGACACAACTTGTCTTGCCAACATTCTCCCTAAAACTGATGGACAGCAAAGTAAGGAAACAAAACAGCTCAAGCAAAAGCAGATTAGCATTGTACATCTCATTTTTCACCGTGTAACAGTTGTTTAAGTATCATTTTGTGGCTTGAAAAAGGGTCTTTCCCCGAAAATTCGCATGTTTTGTTTTGTGAAGATAAATAGCATGTTTTCGAAGTTTTTTTGTGCTTGGGTCTTGTTTTAGAAAACGACCATTGACTTTTTATATGTAATTGTTTTTCCCATTTTTTCCCCCTTCTGGACACAGGTTTTTCTCCATGTCGCCATGGGCAGTAAAAAGAGAGATTACAATGGTCTTTAAAGATCACACACACACACACACACACACACACACACACACACACACACACACACACACACACACACACCACACACCACGCACGCACGCACACACGCGCACGCACACACACACATACACACACATAAACACGCACGCACGCACGCACGGACGCCACACACACACACACACACACACACACGATGATGGGGTCTGTCGACACACTCTGATGGGGTCTGTGTAGATGGCCACGTAATTATTGCTGTTGTTGTTGTTTTTCCAATTACAATTACATTACAATTTCAGCCGGACGAGATTTTTCGGTACAAGACACAGCCTTGAAATTGCTGAGCAGTACAAACCAATGAGAATGAAGTTATCATTGAAAACGTTTTTAAATAAAAGCCGTCGACAAGGTAATGGCACTATGTGTTACGGACATGGCTAATAAACACTTTAACTACCGGCACAGGGCTAATAAACACTTTAACAACCGGCACAGGGCTAATATACACTTTAACAACCGGCACAGGGCTAATATACACTTTAGCAACCGGCACAGGGCTAATAAACACTTTAACAACCGGCACAGGGCTAATATACACTTTAACAACCGGCACAGGGCTAATATACAATTTAGCAACCGGCACAGGGCTAATAAACACTTTAACAACCGACACAGGGCTAATAAACACTTTAACAACCGGCACAGGGCTAATAAACACTTTAACAATCGACACAGGGCTAATAAACACTTTAACAACCGGCACAGGGCTAATAAACACTTTAACAACCGACACAGGGCTAATAAACACTTTAACAACCGGCACAGGGCTAATAAACACTTTAACAACCGGCACATGGCTAATAAACACTTTAACAACTGGCACAGGGCTACAGTGTGTGTTTACTGGGACGTAGGTCAATGTCCAGGTGGACTTTCAGTGGGAACAACTGTAACGGTTCGTCATTCTGAGGGTCGACCAACAGCTGAATACTTCAGAAATCTCTCTCTCTCTCCCCCCGTCTTGTCGCTTTCTCGCTCTCTCTCTCTCTGTCTGTCTGTCTGTCTGTTGTCTCTCTCTCTCTCTCCCTCCCCCTCCACCCAGTGCGTGCGTGCGTGCGTGCGTGCGTGCGTGCGTGCGTGCGTGCGAGCGCGCGCGCGTGTGTGTGTGTGTGTGTGTGTGTGTGTGTGTGTGTGTGGTGTGTGTGTGTTACTCTCTCTCTCTGTCTCTCTGTCTAGGTCTCTCTCTGTCTCTCTGTCTCTGTCTCTGTCTCTGTCTGTCTCTCTCTCTCTCTCTCTCTCTCTCTCTCTCTGTCTGTCTGTTTGTCTGGCTGTCTGGCTGCCTCTCTTTCTGTCTTTGTCCCCCCCCCCTCTCCCGCGTCACCTCCCCATCTGTTTCTCCACCCCGTCCTCACCCATAAGTACACACACTAACTAACTAACTAACCTGGCTCTGTACCTCACCCATAGGTACACTAACTAACTAACTAACCTGGCTCTCTACCCCATCCATAAGTACACACTAACTAACCTGGCTCTGTACCTCACCCATAAGTACACACACTAACTAACCTGTTCTACTCCCCCTGGGCTCTGTACCTCACCCAAAAGGTACACACACTAACTAACTAACCTGGCTCTGAAACCTCACCCATAAGTACACACTAACAAAGCTAACCTGGCTCTGTACCTCACCCATAAGTACACACTAACTAACTAACCTGGCTCTCTACCTCACCCATAAGTACACACTAACTAACCTGGCTCTGTACCTCACCCATAGGTACACACACTAACCAACTAACCTGGCTCTGTAACTCACCCATAAGTACACACTAACTAACTAACCTGGCTCTGTACCTCACCCATAGGTACACACATTAACTAACTAACCTGGCTCTGTACCTCACCCATAAGTACACACTAACTAACCTGACTCTGTACCTCACCCATAAGTACACATACTAACTAACTAACCTGACTCTGTACCTCACACTCACAGCCTACAAGTTTTACTCTACTGTAACGGAGAAAGAGCTCTCCCAAAGCACACGTTGGTGATATTGTCCTCCTTTTTCATTTTCACCTTTTGTCTGTTTCGATTGATAAACAGCATCAACATTAAGGTAGATGTGACGGATGGGGGGCCACCACAGGTTTCCTACGTACTCGTGACGCCGATGAGTCACGTGCAATTGCTCGTCTGCGAACGTTCGTTTGTGGCCATAAAGTAACTAGCCTTCTCGGATTTGGAGAAAAACAACAACGACGTTTTGTATGATTTAAAACAACAACAACAAATAGTCAAGATTTTTCTGTTGCCGTATGTTTTCATTTACCGGCTAATTTTTCGGAAAAGAATTACCGATCATTGTGAGTTTAAAATAATGGAGTAAATTCATCAACAGTTCACAACAAAGAGAAAAAGAAATCGGTGACAAAAGCGATTGCAATCACATACATTTCTTCCGTGACCTGTACGAAGACTGACAGCTTCCTGGTGTTCAATCCGTGACGTAAAGACACTTCGGTGACTCGGAAATAAAGGTGGGAAAGGAGCACACAGCGCGGCAGTGAGCTCACAAAACAAGTGTTAGTGTTGTTGTCTAAAACATTCACCTGACAAAATCAACAGAAAATCAGCGGCACGTTCAGTCGCAAAACTTTCACTACGGATCATGTTCTTTTAAAGGAACTAGCCCACGCGGGTAGGCTAAACAATCATTTTGGGCATGATTTTAATTTTAATTTTAGGTAAGGTTTTTCGGTAGCACTAATTTCTTTTTGCCCCTTTACAAATACGCCAATTTGAGACTAATTGTAGTGGTCTAAGATAGATTGGGGATCGCCAAAGTGGTGTTGCTATTTACGAAATGCGTATTACGTCATACATTTTTGTTGCTTTACACACATTTTTATATACTCTACCTATTTTTATATAAAACATGCTATAGCAGTCGATTCAAGCTGATTGTTCTTCTCTAGTAAAGACAATCATTACATCTGAGTTAACTGTGACAGTCATTACATCTGAGTTAACTGTCCTACCCTGTACCTGACCCTATGACCTTTGCACTGTGAACATACTGCCAGTAAATCATCGCATTTTGTTCTGTCATTTTAGTGCTGAAGGTATAGTACTGCCCCCTACATTTCATGGCTCTATGGGGTTTTAAAAAAGTAAACAAGATTTTTACTACGTATTTTTTCTATCAGTGCTTGCACTACATGATATCATGTAATGCTAAAATCGCACACAGCAAACATGACTTGAGGAAATGGTAAAATAAATCACTGAACTCTTGCAGCGAACCTGTCACCATCAGTTCGAAAATTAATTCACAAGACTCGGTGTGATACAATTTCCATATCCACACATTTGAAGCTGCCCCTGACCTTTTGACCATAAACACGATGAAATATTAAGTACGTAATTAAATATGACGTAAACTATGACTAGACATTCGTGTGGATGATTACTCTGAAGAAGCCGACGCCTGGATGAACAATCCATTTCAACCAATCACAGTCGCAGACATATTGGGATGCAACAGCAGCAGGGCCTGTCGTACAATTCTGACTTGTTGACATAGATCAGTATATCTTATGAGTTACAGGAATAATAATAATGTACATTTGTCATGCGCTCATCAACGCCTTGAGCGCTCACATGATACATATTAACCTAAATATGATATTCTACATATGTAGAGCATAGTCCTACCAAAACAATTTACATAAAGTATTATACATAAAAAGAAGAAAAAAAGAAAAAAGAACTACACACACACACACACACACACACACACACACACACACACACACACACACACACACACATACACGCACACACATACACACACACACACAAACAATGACTGTAGCAGAAACTGGGTACTGATATTAGTTAGGATGGAAATACTGTGAGAAGAGGAAGGTTTTCAGTTTGGCTTTAAAAGATGACGGGTTGAGCAGTGTCTAAGGTCTTGTGGGAGTGAATTCCAAATGTAGGGTCCAAAGCAAGAGAAGGTGCGAAAGTCATGAGTCTTGCGTTTGTATTGTTGGATTTTCAGCATGCGGTGTCAGAAGAAGAGCGTAGTGTACGAGACCGAATGTAGACATGCAGCACTTCAGAGAGGTAAGCAGGACCAAAACCACTTATAGCACTGAAACACATACAAGCGACTTTATACTTAATACGTTCTGAAATGGGAAACCAGTGCAGTTTTTTTTCCAGGAGAGGTGTTGAATGGTGGTTACGGGGTGCCAATTTAAGAGAACAAGTCTTGCAGCAAAGTTGTGAATTTTCTGGAGAGGTTGAATGACAGAATTAGGTGTACCGTACCCATGAGGAGACAGTTGCAGTAGTCAAGCCGTGAGAGGATATAGGAAGTAACAAGAGTCTTGGTCTTGCGTCTTCATTGAGAAACCTTCGGATTGAACTAATGCGTTTAAACTCGAAATAAGCAGTTTGGCAGATTTTTTATGACGTGCTTTTTCATGGACAGCTTTGAGTCAAGAAAGAATCCATGGTTCCTGGCAGAATCAGAGAAGGGGATGTTGTGAGAGCCAAGAGTAATCGAATCAGGGAGGGAAACGGGGGAAGGTTTCAAGGAAGACGAAAAGGGAAATGAGAAGAGCTTCTGTTTTGTCGTCGTTCAGTTTGAGCTGATTTTCCGTCATCCATGTTTTTATGTCGTCTGTGCATGCATTGAGTTCTTTGGTGAGGTGGTCACTTCACTGAGAGGAGCGGATTTCTGGAGCTGTGTGTCATCTGCGAAAAGCTGATGGTTTACAGAGTGGTTAGCTATGATATCGGAGAGAGGCGTAGTGTGCAGGACAGGAGAATGGGCCCCAGCAGGAACCAGATTGTAACAGCCCTGCTCTGCTCAGCCTGGGACAAAGGCTATTGACTATAGCTGTCACTGTCATTTTCATCCGCACAAGCCCGCGGCTCAGTTTCCTAGGCTCATGGAATAATGACAATTAGAGTTTACGTCAGGGTCTCCAGAATGACGCATACTCGTATTGACGTCAAGGCGCCGATCCATTATCATATAATTATGCTAAATATAGGCCACAAGGGAACACATAGGCTTTGACATCACCATTAAACAGTCGGGGCCTGTGAACTGTAGGTGAGGATCTCTAGAACTGTACGCGGCTTGGGCTGTTAAAACTGTTTCAATAACCTCTAGAAGTGTACTCGCCTTGGGCTGTTCAACCTGTTTCAATAGACAGGTTAGTTAGTTAGTTAGTTAGCTAGTTGTTGCTTTGAGCCCAGTCAAACACAACGGATATGTCCGATATTGCTGTTGTTGCTGTTCTTAGTAGTAGTAGTGGTGGTGGTGGTGGTGGTGGTGATGGTGGTAGTGGTGGTAGTAGGAGTATTAGTGGTGATGGTGGAGGTAGTAGTAGTAGCAGCAGCAGCAGCAGCAGCAATAGTAGTAGTAGTAGTAGTAGTAATAGTAGTAGTAGCAGTGGAAGAAGTAGCGATATGCCCACAACATATGTGTGTGTGTGTGTGTGTGTGTGTGTGTGTGTGTGTGTGTGTGTGTGTGCGTGCGTGGGCGCGCGGCTGTGTGTGTGTGTGTGTGTGTGTGTGTGTGTGTGCGCGCGCGCCCGCGTATGCGTGTGCGCGGGCGCGCGGGTGTCCCCTCCTACCGCCCAGAGATCCCTATACCTGCCTCTAGATGTCTCCAACGACGGATGCAGTCGACGATGGGAATGCGTATTGTGAACAGTCTCTGGACCTGCACTGACGTTGTCAGTGACGTGACCAATACAGTAACACCCCCGTCCGCTACTGTCCATAGAATACGGTCATTTCTTCACAGCCTGAGGCTTCCAACTGGCCAGCTGTTTGGTCAATACACGGGACACATAATTATACGGCAATATTATTTTCACTACTCTCTGCGAGGCATGGTCTTGAGCCTGCGAGCATCGCTGCCTAGCACGCTTTTTGGCGTTTCGCGTTTCACCCTTGCTCTCTTGTAAGCCAGTAATTATCCTTGAATAAAACTGCTCGCGCCACTGAAATGCCAGGCCTATTACTTGCGCTGGGATCGAAGGAGGTCAACAAAACACAGGCTGCCTAGCACACTCCGAGCACCGTTTTCCGGCACCTTCCTCCAAAGTATGTCGTAAACCAGTGTTTGGAGTTTGGCTGCCTAGTAGCCCATGTGATTGGCCGAAATTCCAAGCCCCAGTCTTACTCTCATACACATGGAAAATCAACTCTGAAAACGTCAGTTGCTTAGTCGTATTTTGAGGCAGACATCCAAACGCTATTTTAGAAGAAAAAACAGAAAAAAAAGTACTGCATGTCGAAAGCCAATTAATAAAAACTTACTATTTGTTGTCCCTAGCACGTCATTTTTTCTCCCATATATATATATATATATATATATATATATATATATATATAGAGAGAGAGAGAGAGAGAGAGAGAGAGAGAGAGAGAGAGAGAGAGAATGAAAAACCGTGCCTACGAAGGGAAAGAACCAAACGTAGCTCCACCAGTGAGTATAGCATTCTATTTGATGAACTAGATCTAGAACTAGATCTAGTACGTTGTGTACTTTTACAGCTAGTGGGTAATTATACCCTTTAAAAACTGTTCGCGAATCGAGAGCGGATCGTTTTCTTCCTTCTGTACATAAATGCGTGTGTGGGGGAGGGGGGGGGTGCTTGTGTGTGTATCTGTGTGTGTGTGTGTGTGTGTGTGCGCGCGCGCGGGTGTGTGTGTGTGTGTGTGTGGTGGAGGACGGCATGTTTTTATCCGAATCACCTTGCTAATCGATGGCTCTAACTGCGTAATTGCGTCCTAAATAGAATACGCAATTCCAGATCATGGATCGTCATTCTCTCTCTCTCTCTCTCTCTCTCTCTCTCTCTCTCTCTCTCTCTCTCTCCTCTCTCTCTCACACACACACACACACACACACACACACACACACACACATTGATTGATTCTATTTTCAAGTTACAGTCATCTACCGTCATTTGAAAGCACCGTGACGGTTCACAACTGATCTATCTACCCGTGACCTCTTTGGTCTCACAGCTGGTCTATCTACCCCGTGACCTCTTTGGTCTCACAGCTGGTCTATCTACCCGCGACCTCTTTGGTCTCACAACTGGTCCGTTCACGGGTGACCTCTTTGGTCTCACAACTGGTCTATCTGCCCGCGACCTCTTTGGTCTCACAACTGGTCATCTACCCGCGACCTCTTTGGTCTCACAACTAGTCATCTACCCGTGACCTCTTTGGTCTCACAACTGGTCTATCTCCCGCGACCTCTTTGGTCTCACAACTGGTCTATCTGCCCGCGACCTCTTTGGTCTCACAACTGGTCTATCTGCCCGCGACCTCTTTGGTCTCACAACTGGTCTATCTGCCCGCGACCTCTTTGGTCTCACAACTGGTCTATCTGCCCGCGACCTCTTTGGTCTCACAACTGGTCAGTCTACCCGCGACCTCTTTGGTCTCATAACTAGTCAGTCT
This sequence comes from Alviniconcha marisindica, assembly GCA_018857735.1. Classification (NCBI taxonomy): domain Eukaryota; kingdom Metazoa; phylum Mollusca; class Gastropoda; family Provannidae; genus Alviniconcha; species Alviniconcha marisindica. The sequence continues at coordinate 877,815 of JABMCL010003485.1, read as the reverse complement.
ACCCGCGACCTCTTTGGTCTCACAACTGGTCTATCTGCCCGCGACCTCTTTGGTCGACCTCTTTGGTCTCACAACTGGTCCGTCTACCCGCGTCCTCTTTGGTCTTACGGCAACTGGTCTATCTGCCCGTGACTTCTTTGGTCTTCAGCCGCGGACGTGAGTACCAGACGTTCCGTGCCCAATGCCGACGTGTTGCCGCGGGCAGCACGGACGAAATGGGACACTTGTCGCTCTGGTATGCGCGCGGTCGGACCTGCAACTCGTCACACGAAAAAAGTAATCTGAAATTAAGTGATTTTTCCCCCAAACAGAAAC
>JABMCL010003485.1:865000-870000 GCA_018857735.1 Alviniconcha marisindica | reverse complement strand
TGTGTGTGTGTGTGTGTGTGTGTGTGTGTGTGTGTGTGTGGTGAACGTGTGTGTGTGTGTGTGTGTGTGTGTGTGTGTGTGTGTGTGTGTGTGTGTGTGTGTGGGTGAACGTGCATGTGTGTGTGAGTGGTGGTGTGTGTGGTGTGTGTGTGTGTGTGTGTGTGTGTGTGTGTGTGTGTGTGTGTGTGTGTGTGTGTGTGTGTGTTGTGTGTGTGTGTGTGTGTGTGTGTGTGTGTGTGTGTGTGAACGTGTGTGTGTGTGTGTGTGTGTGTGTGTGTGTGTGTGTGTGTGTGTGTGTGTGTGTGTGTGTGTGGTGGTGTGTGTGGTGTGGTGTGTGTGCGTGCGTGGTGCGTGCGTGCGTGCGTGGTGCGTGCGTGCGTGCGTGTGCGTGCGTGCGTGCGTGCGTGCGTGGTGTGTGTGTGTGTGTGTGTGTGTGTGTGTGTGTGTGTGTGTGTGTGTGGTGTGTGTGTGTGTGTGTGTGTGATATTATACTGTGGCTGGTTGGATGCGGAATGTTTGAGTGTTGTTTACACTTACAATATTAATGTAATTTTGTCCTTTTTCAATTTTGATAGTGTCATGATTTTTTGTTGCTGGTAATTTTTTTAACAGGATAAAGCGTTATCTTATAGTTTGTATTATCATCATTATTATTATTAGTTTTCGATATGTGCAATTATTTCATGTGTCCATTCAAACTCCATGCACTGGTTTACGATATTTCATATGTCCATTCAAACTCCACACGCTGGTTTATGATATCTTTCCTCCAACCACTGTCATAACTGCTTACGCCACAAGTCTGTCAGCTGACGGACCGTTTTTCGTTGGTGCTCACATAGCAGGAAGTTTGAAACAGACCACTCAAAATGTATCAGACGTTTCCTTTATAACTGCCCACAGTGCTCAGCTCAACACAAATAAACCCGACATCATTCAAATCGGGACAGAACTATTTTTGTTTACCTTGGGCGGACGCGCCTCATGTTCATGTGCGTGCTTTGAGGCTATTTTGCTTCCACAGTCCTGTCTTGTCTCGTCTTGCCTTGCCTTACCTTGTCTTGCCTTGCCTTGTCTTGTCTTGCCTTGCCTTGCCTTGTCTTGTCTTTGTCTTGCATTGTCTTGTCTTTGTCTTGTCTTGTCTTGTCTTGTCTTGCTGTCTTTTCTTGTCTTGCTGGCTTGTCTTGTCTTTGTCTTGTCTTTGTCTTTGTCTTGTCTTGTCTTGCTGTCTAGTCTTTTTCTTGTCTTTGTCTTGTCTTTGTCTTGTCTTTTGTCGTTTGTCTTTGTCTTTGTCTTTGTCTTTGTCTTGTCTTTGTCTTGCCTTGTCTGGTCTTTTGTTGTCTTTTGTCTTGTCTTGTCTTGCCTTGCCTTGCCTTGCCTTGTCTTGTCTTTGTCTTTGTTTTGTCTTTGTCTTGCCTTGCCTTGCCTTGTCTTTGTCTTGCCTTGCCTTGTCTTGCCTTGTTTTGTCTTTGTCTTTGTCTTTGTCTTGTCTTTGTTTTGCCTTGTCTTGCCTTGTCTTTGCTTGCCTTGCCTTGCCTTGCTCGCTTAACTCGCGGTGGAGTCGTCGAGGCGCCGTCTTGACAAGCTGTTCACCAGTCTCCTCCATCTGTAGCGGTCGTGTGCCAGTGCCTGGGTCTCCGCTAATGGTTTTCCTGTCCATTCCGCTTCATTGTCTGTCCATCGTTTCCTCTGTCTGCCTCTCTTTTTCTTCCCCTCCACTGTTCCTTGGGGAGCGGTCATCAGAGGCCACAAGATCTTGTGACGTGGCCGAACTATTTGAGTTTCCTGTTCTTCACTGCTGTGAGGTCTTCATGAGGGTCGATGTGGTGTTTGATCGTAATGCGCACCTTTTCATTTGTGACATGGTCCTTGTATGAGATGCGGCCCAAGATGTTACGGTAGCATCTCATTTCCATCGCTTGTGTCCCCTTCTGTAGGTCTGCAGTGAGGGTCCATGTTTCGTATTCATAAAGGAAGATGGAAAACATTAGCGCACGTAGACGTCTGATCTTGTACTTCAAGGTGATGTTATTGTCCCTCCAGACAGTCTTGAGCTTGCCTAGTGCGTAGTAAAGATCTGTAATATTATTCGTACACAAACCTTTCGGAGGGCGCTGACAGCGTCGGGGATACAGAGTGCTTCTTCGGTGGCGTAACCAGTTCTGGCAGGGTTTGGAAGGAGGTGCCGGAAAGCGATGCTCGGAGTGTGGGGTCCATTATGACCACGGTCGTCTTGCGATGGTCATAACCGTGACGTCATTGCGAGGTCCTATTTCTAGAGCTGCTCGGGAGGCTGCGCCAACAGCTTTCCTTTCTCCTTGTCCGAGGGGCCCACGTTTCCCGGACATATTCTGAATACCTGGAACGAAAGTAAGCAAAAGCCACTTGGTTGGGTCTTCTTCTTCTTCTTTCGTTTAAGGGCCCACAACCAACGTGTCGATTATTCTGGCGCCTATAACTGGGTCTTTGACGTTAAGATACCGTCAACCACACGGGGTCCTCTCAAGGAGTGAGGCAAAAACAACCCAACAAGAGGAGCTAATGGCTGTCAAATGAAGTGACGCGGGGAAGAAGGGGCACAGCACAGAACTGGTTCGTAACTGACATGCAGCAACTCCACGCTAGGCGAGATGGATAATATTACACCAGTGTTAATATTAGGGAGGTTCAGTAGGCATTCACAGCTAACGCACACACACACACACACACACTACAACACACACACACACACACACACACACAACACACACACACACAACCACACACACACAAACAACACACACACACACACACACCACACACACACACACACACAACAACACACACACACACCACACACACACACACACCACACACACACACACACACACACACACACACACACACAAAACACACACACACAAAACACACCACACACACACACACACACTACCACCACACACACCAACACACACACCACAACACACACACACACACACACACACACACACACACTCACTCACCAAACACACACACACACACACACACACACAACACACACACACACACTACACACACACACCCACACACACACACACACACACACACACACACACACATACACACACCACACACCCACACAACACACCCACACACACAACAGCGAGCGATGAATACAACAAGCGGTAGCAGAGAGAGAGAGAGAGAGAGAGAGAGAGAGAGAGAGAGAGAGAGAGAGAGAGAGAGAGAGAGAGAGAGAGAGAGAGAGAGAATTGTAATGCTTTACTACAATATTATTGATACTTTTCTCAATGCTTCATAATTTATATTAAATAAGGACGGTATCCGTTTTTTGTTTAAGTCTACATAACGATGTGGCTATTGATTCAATGTGTGGAGTAGTCTTCTGTTTAGGGGACAATTAGATTTTACAGCCTGCTGCATGCAGTCCGATCAGGAACAATTAGATTTCAAAGTAGAATAATGAGTCGACTACATGCGTGCTGTATTGTTAGTAATAGCAAAGGAAAATAACAGTGAAACAAAGCTGACTGCTAACGTTCTAAAACAAACACACGAAAATAAATTTTATGTGATATGCACAGCCTGATGGCAGTGGGGTTTTTCATATTTTCATCTATGAATGACGTTTTACCTTATTTGCTGTTGTTGTAATTAAATGTTTTATTATTGGAGTCAATGTGTGATGAGTGTACATGGCACCACAAAACATTCCTTGTGCAATCAGTGTATTGACACTTGGGGGGTAACGATTACCTGGAAAAATCGAATATAATTTGTATATATAGGAAAAGGTTCGATGTCAGAGTGGATTACATGACGCAGGGTATAAGGTTTTCGGTGTCGGGTAGGAGTTGTTGATGGCACGTATTTCTTTGAATTAGGTTAATCTTTGATGTCGGAGAAGAGTTATTGTGATTATGCTGGTTCTGTATCATAACACGAGCTTGCGCCTAGCTAACCACTAGCTAACTACGTATCTAACTGAGCTACCTTGGACAATGAAGATCTCTGAATGCAGCTTGGTAACCACGGGAGAGCGTACACCTCCATGCCGTGCTTAAAGCCATCGTCTTCTTTTTCATCGTCGTCGTTTCTCTCATTAATTGCGATGCCTCGTTCTTTCAGAGTGCCTGGAAAGGTGATTTGATTTTTTTAAAGGACTGTAATGTACAAAACGATTTGAATGGACATAAAACCCAAAACCTTCTCGAATCAAACACGTAGTGCGATGTACTACGGCTGCTACTACTGTCAATAATGATAACAAGAACTGCCAAATAGTAACCAAACACGTCTATCGGATCAGATACATACTAATAATAATCTTTATTATTATTGGCATGTATCTGATTTGATAAACTTTTTCGGTCACTTTCTAAAACAGGATAACACCTTGGGTAGCAGCATCTGGAAATACAACAAAAGGAAGTAACAACAACATTCAGTCAGATGTTACCATTTCACGAGCAATTAAAAGGAAGTAACAAGGCTGTCAGACTGTATACACAACAGGAAACGAATGGGAAAATTCATTGACATTTGCTCGATCGGACGTTACATGCACATTGCATGGTCAAACGTTTGTACACGTCCTTGAAACTTGAAAATCCTGGAATTCCTGAGTCTTTAAATAATTATGGAAAAGTCCTGCAATTCTTGAATGATGATCAACAAAGAATATATATATATATAATGTGTGTGTGTGCGCGCCCCGATTTGTCACAATGTCCACAGTAACTCAGGTTACATAATGTCCGGTTGAATCATCCAAGAATGAAGTTCCTGTCCTCGTGAAGAATGTATTTTTGATACACCAAGGTTAACAACAACAACAACATCAACAAAACCAGCAACGGAAAAATAAACATATTTTGTCTAAGAAACGTATTAATGATGTCCAGGAATGTTGTCAGTAAGCGCTCGGTCGGGTGTCCAAGAAAAACTAACCAACAAGGTGGAGTTTGAATCTGATTGGGATATGCACTAACAGTAGCTTC
>JABMCL010003485.1:830000-852500 GCA_018857735.1 Alviniconcha marisindica | reverse complement strand
GCTGTCGACACTGACAGCAGTCCTTGCTGCAACACAATTTGGCAAAACGTCACCACGAGAACAAACAAACAAACACAAAATCTTGTTGTCTTCCTCTATATTTTCCCCTTCTTATTTGTTTGTTTGTTTTGGTTTTGTTCTTCTTGTTTTCTTCTTTCTCCTCTTCACCCTCTCTCTCTCTCTCTCTCTCTCACACACACACACACACACACAGCACACACACACACACACACACAACAACACACACACACACACACACACACACACACACACACACACACACACACACACACACACACACACACACACACACACACACAACAAACAAACAAACAAACAAAACAACAACAAAAACGCACGCGAGCAAGCATCACGTCTGAAGGGAATTAAGCGCACGTTGCTAGTCTGACCTGCAAGGTGAAGAGGAACAGAAGTCGCCAGGGAGGATTGTCGTTCACTCCGTAGATTAGCAGCTGTTCCTTGACGTGCTCAATCTCAATCACCTCGTCTTCCTCACCGCTTTCCTTGTCTGTCAGCTTGACGTCATCAGTTTCCTTGCCTGTGAGCTTGACGTCATCAGTTTCCTTGCTGGTGAACCTGCCACCGTCAGTTTCCTTGCCTGTGAGCCTGACGTCATCATTTTCCTTGTCTGTGAGCCTGACGTCATCAGTATCCTTGTCTGTGAGATTGACGTCATCACATTCCTTGCCTGTGAGCCTGACGTCATCAGTTTCCTTGCCTGAGCACCCACTTTCATTTCCGTGGCCAGCATGTATGAGGTCAGTCCGGACGTCATCAGTCCCTTTTGTCACGTGTCCGTTTGGGCCCAGTTCGGGTCAGCGAGTTTTGGACGGCAGTGTCGCTATCTCCAACCCGCGTGTTGCTAAGGTCGTGATCTGCTGCGCTGCTGGCCAAGTTGCCGTCGCCGGTCTGATGCCAATTTGGCGAGAGTTCGAGAGGAATGCTTTCCTTGTTCTGCATGGCTGATGGCGATGGTTCTTGCAGTCTTTCAGGCTCCTGCTTGAAATGAATTCCACGATTCGATTTAACCATCAACCACAAAGTCAGATCATGGCGAAACAACTCTAAAGAGAAGAAGAAAAAGAGAGAGAAAAAAAGAGGATGCTGACTGCCAGTGTTCAGAAACAAGATCAACACACACACACACACACACACACCACACACACACACACACACACACACACACACACACACGGCAGTATGTGAAGCACGCAAAACCATAATCATAATTATATGCAATATTCTCACTTCCTCACGGGCAATATCGAAAGGAGCGCAATACACGATATAGACACCCAGTCGATTTACACTCCATTGCTCGCCCTGTTTGTTAATAATGGACGTACGAGAGCCGCGAAAATACAACCGTGACCGCTGCCATTTTTGTTGTTGAATTGTTGCTTTACGTCCACAAAAACCGTAGGCTTATTAGGGACGGGAGCCCAGGGCAACCACCTCGACTTTCACACAGCTCCTGAGCTCTGCTGCCATTTTGTGCTCTTGCAGCTACTTACATCAGTGAGAGCATACCTCCAACAAGACTGGTAGGTGTGGCAATGTAATTACGTCTCTTCATTGTTAAAGAGTGAACCGTTATGGCTACGCCCTGAAGGGGTCAAATTTGAAGCAAGAAGGCGTAGATAGGTCTATACTTGGTGTATCTATCTATTTGCATATGCATAAAAACTGAATTAATTTATCTATTTATTTGCATATTTTTCCGGACACTCCAAGCATTCAACACACCGGAACCTCAACCAGATAAGTACATTTATCACCGTTTAATTGTTGTTTTACCGCTTTAAAAAGGACCTTACACCGAAAATTCGCTGATGCTTTGTTAAATGTTAAATTAGCGTGTTTTTTGTTGTTGTTTTGTTAGCTTTTTTTTACCTTGTTTTTAACCTTTCATGTGTTTGGATTTTGTTTTAGAAGGCTAGCAGTCATCCTTGTCTCAGATCTCTTCTCCTTTTTCAGCCCAACTTGCGCCCTCGGTTTGTTTGCTTAAAGAAGGGAAGGCAGTCATGCAGGACCTAGTGCTGGGCCGTCAGCAGGACAGGGCTCTGCCCTCGCGGTAACCTCACGAAGGGAAACATGTCCGGACAAGAATGTGAAAATAGTCCATTTGATGATAGGACGCACTGTGATAACATCATTTCGTAAAGACTGTATAACATCAAGCGGGGCTTAAAGTTCTTTACATGCTAGTATCTTGGACAACCACACTTTAGCCTGCCCCCTTTTTCAATACACTCAGAAACAAACAGACAAAACAAGACAACAACACTAACAACACACACACACACACACACACACACACACACACACACACACGCACGCACGCACGCACGCACGCACGCACGCACGCACGCACGCACGCACGCACGCACGCACGCACGCACGCACGCACCCACGCACGCACGCACACACACACACGCACGCACGCACACACACACACACACACACCAACAACACCACCACCACCAACAACAACAAACGCTGATGCCAAACCATCACCACCACCTCCAGCACAACAGCGAGACGAAACATGAAACAAACCGTTGAACACTCACCCAGAACATGTCAAAAAGAGACACCCAAAGACAACGATGGCTTTATATGCAACCACAGGTTTAAATTTCAATGTGCACAGCAGGTGTATATATATATAATGCTACATCAGAGTGTAGCTATAAATTACATAAAATAATATGATAATAGGCTACATGACGAATTCTATATTTGAACGAGTGTTGTGAAACTCAGCGCTATGGGGCTTGGATGTTACACAGCTTGCGTTCTAATGGTGTAAATTAATTCTGTCTCCTATGCGGCAGGTAATTGGTTTTTAACGCCCAGTCAACCTTGCCGATTAGCGTATATCAGAGCGATTACCTGTTCATGCCTTATGTAATTATGCGACTGTCACACAGCGACACGAGAGATAGCAACAAACGATGTTACTGACGACTGAGAGAAGAGTACCGAAAGTGAGATTTGCATTGAAGCACAGAGGTAATCTTTGCTAAAAGCAAACAGAAATTCAACGGATTTTTTTTCCGCTCACACCAGCTTTGCCACATGAACAATTAAGTTAAATTAAGTTGAACACATTAGAAACAGAAGCAGGTATAGCACACAAAGAACAGCTGTCTAAAACATATATATATATAATACAAATAGCAGGCTCTTTCTAAAGAGGGGACGGGGAGTGGGGTGGGACGATGGGGGAGGGAGAACCGGAAGCGATGTTGACTTTTAGCGTTCTGAGACAAAATCAAACATACAACAGACTGAAAACAAAGCTTTTTCAATCAGATAATGCAAAACATGCTCAAATGTTATGTTTCAGAGAGAGAGAGAGAGAGAGAGAGAGAGAGAGAGAGAGAGAGAGAGAGAGAGAGAGAGAGAGAGAGAGAGAGAGAGAAGACAGACAGACAGACAGACAGACAGACAGACAGACAGACAGACAGACAGACAGACAGACAGACAGACAGACAGACAGAGGGAGAGTAACCGTAACGAATAGAATAAAAGCGATAAAGAGCAACTAAACTGTTCAGTACCAGTGGTGTGCAAGTCGTTGAACTTCAGAAGCAGTAAACCATACGTTTTTTCCCCTCAGAATGCTCACAGTTCTTTTGGAAATTTGATGCATCCATTGAATAATGCACAAATGATGCTGCCTCGATCTTGTTTACTTCGCTACGATGTCAATGATGATGTGTTACAGTCCAAGTGCCGCACTCCCCGTTGAGTTAAATAGCAAACATTTCAAACAAACATGGCCACCAATGTTTTAAAGACGAAGCTTTTGTGTTTCCATTTTTAATTAGGCAACGTCAGTTAGGAACCTACTTTCAAATAAGCATATTGCTTTTGTGTTTTCTGTACTTGTCTGCTGAGCTTATGGTTACGATGTATAAATAAACTTTGTTTAAACCAGCCGACTTGTAGTTATACATCGTAATCACAAGCTTCTAAAGCCAGTGTGCGATGGTCACAGTGGAGTAACCCCCTAGAATTAAAGAAATAATATCGGCGGGGTTCTAGCGCCAGCAGAAAGACCAAAGTTAACTGGAGTCAGGAGTGATGAGCAAAATAAGCTTGACCATAATGTGACCGTAATTACATGACCCGAGAGCAGGTGGGAAATTAATAATTAATAATACCGAAAACCTTTACACGCACGTTATGCTAAAAAACAGCAACATCACTAGTCGTTGTACAATGAAACATTATGATTAACATAGAAATATTCTCATCAAATCCACACTTACCATCAACCTCATTAAACCATACAAATTATGAAACATATCCACAGGACATACACAAAACACGATCACTCGGTCTCTATAATTTATAGTGATATCTGACGCAACTCGCAGAGAGAGAGAGAGAGAGAGAGAGAGAGAGAGAGAGAGAGAGAGAGAGAGAGAGAGAGAGAGAGAGAGAGAGAGAGAGAGAGAGAGAGAGAGAGAGAGAGAGACAGCAGTAGCCTTGTGGTCTACTCAAAACAATACAGAATTTCAGTTTAACGTTGATTGACCTGGGGATAATAGAACGCAACACTGCACGCACGCACGCACGCACGCACGCACGCACGCACGCACGCACGCACGCACGCACGCACGCACACACACACACACACACACACACACACACACTACAGTCCCCGTCAGAAGAACAATAAAAATGTTTTATTGCTAACGCAGTCCTCACCGGCAGACATCTCAATCCGAGTTTTAACCCTTTCGATGTCCAGAGCCCATGGACCTATATGTAGGTCCATGCATAGGTCCATGCCACGGTAGTGAGCCGGTTTGGCCTAGCGGTAAGGCGATAGGCTGGTAAGCGGAGGGACATCGGTTCGAATCCGCTTCGGCTCTCCTTTCTCTTCAAAAGTTGTGGTTTGTGGACACTGTCTTGTTTGTGACTTTGTCCCTCACAATTATGAAACATTAAAATGGCTCTCATCGCTGCCCGCCTTAATGCAGAAGTCATTCTGGTGGTGACAGTGTAGCGATAGGTATATAATCTCCTTCTCCCCCCACCTCCATACCCACTCCCCCCCTCCCCCTTCTCCCCGTCCCTAATAAGCCTTATGGTTTCTGTGGACGTTAAACACCATGTTTACTTACTTTACAGTCCATGCCACGGACTGAGTATTCTGTCAGGCAAAACTGAGATATGTGCGCTTCAGGTGTTCCGATTATGACATCATTTGAAAGATAATTGTACAAACTGTTCTGAAAGAACAACTTTTGTGTGTTTTCCTTGCTAGAGATGGAATATTATATTCATTTATTACTCAAAATACCATTTTCCACTTAGAACTTTGCAATTTTCTGCCAGAAACATACACAGGCTCACTTTCTCTCCTGACACTGAAAGGGAAAAGTGACTTAAGTCACAAAATCAACAGCTACTGTTGGGGAGAAGGTGTATGTGCGTGTGGAGGGGGGGGGGGGTGCACGGACGATTAAAAAACCACATATGAACCAGATTATTGTGACGTGCGTCACGCGGTTAATTTCACACACACTTCTAGAAGTTCCATCGCTCTCGTGATCACTGCACATTATGCCTGAAGAGCGAATGGTCTTAAAGGCCGATAACCCCTAATCCCGAAGACGAGTCGTTGGCAGGCTCCAAAATAGCTATTTGCTTCAGTTTATTCCCTTGTTTTGTCAGCAATGCAACGCGATGGAAGTCGTTTTACCGCATATTAATTCAAAATAGTGACTGAATGACCGAGTGATGAATATTCTCTTCTGGGTGTTCTGTATATCTGTCATTAGTGCTTATGTTCTTCAAAATGTTGCAGAACACACACACACACACACACACACACACACACACACACACACACACATCACAGAGAGAGAGAGAGAGAGAGAGAGAGAGAGAGAGAGAGAGAGAGAGAGAGAGAGAGAGAGAGTTCAATAAACACTCATTCAATGATTTGTAGGAATATATATTTATTGTGCTACTCTTCCATAACAGTTAAAAATACTGTACAGCTATTCCGTTGCATGATGTAAACGGTTTCTAAGACGTTGCATAGGCATTAATGCAAAGCGATGTTTTGGAGAAAGATGAAGACAAGTCTTTCATCGTTCGGCAACCCACGGCAAGATGTAGAGCTGGATGCAGTCCTCTCCACCCCTCTTCATCCACACCGTTACACTTCACAGTAATTTATGTAATCACAGCGCGAAAACAATATCACTGGTGCACTGTATTCATCAGCAGAGAGAGAAGGAAACAGCCAAACAAGAACAAGCAAGAACAAAAGAGCAGACAAGAAGACACTCTGCGTTGATTGGATTTGGTTTGATTTTTCACAGAGAGAATTCAGCCCCTGTCGACATCTCCTCTCTCCTTCCGAGGATTCTGCTCTGAAGTCACCATGCAACACGTCCTGGGTCCTGGGTCCTGGGTCGTGGGTCCTGGGTCAGTGTGGACGGCGACCAGTCAGTGGAAAACTAAACGACGTTGGGACTGCGTGCTTCAAATTAGAAATAGCCTACTTTTGTTCCTCTATTTTAGAGTGTGTGCGTACGTGCGTGCATGGGTGCGTGCGTGCGTGCGTGCGTGCGTGTGTGTGTGTGTGTGTGTGTGTGTGTGTGTTTGTGTGTGTGTTTGCTGTGTGTGTGTGTGTGTGTGTGTGTGTGTGTGTGTTGCTAACGCTATGGCATAACTGTATAATAATAATTTAAAAGCATGCATGAGTGCGTTCTGTGCACGTACTACAACAATATTATGCGAGGCTCTTACAATAACGGAATGACGGAAGTTGGCAAAGTCATACGACAGGGTTCATCAACAACTTTCAAAGAGAAAGGTGGCCCGAACGGGTCTAGAACCATGGGTGCAGTTACAAGAGACCCGGCCACCTCTATTCTGAGTAAAGTGTCAGAGAAACCAATAAATAAACCAATCACAGTTCACAAAACATTGTAGCGCGGCAAAGTACGGGCCCGGAACCAGTTCTCCTTTCCAGTCCACGTTTTCATTGGGATTTCCGGATCAGCAGCACTTTTCCTGCCTTGTAAGTAGATGAGAATAGTAACTGTTCCAGTTTGAAAACTCGGTGTGTGCGTGCCAGTTGTCAGCGCGTACAACACTTGTAGTACGTGTGTGTTGCTATTATTACTATCGTTTCACGTAGCTCTGTTTCTGTGCTACGATGGTATACTCCCTGTAAACTCTCCCTCTGGCCGCTTTTTGACTAAAGCTTACAGCACGGTAAAATCGTCCTGGCCTCTGGCCACTTTTTGACTAAAGCTTACAGCAAGGTAAAATCGTCCTGGCCTCTGGCCGCTTTTTGACTAAAGCTTACAGCACGGTAAAATCGTCCTGGCCTCTGGCCACTTTTTGACTAAAGCTTACAGCACGGTAAAATCGTATAATAAAAGTTACGCCACTAGGAAACAACCCCCTCTCCCCTTTTTTCTTCTTTCTCTTCTTCTTCTTCTTTGTGTAGGTTGTAGGTGACCTTGGTGAACCCGATTTACCTAGAATTTACTGGCACGTCAGGTGGTAGTTATGGCAGGCGATTCAGGCCGCTGTTGCTGTGTCCCTTGCTGCACGTGTCACGTCTGTTGACCGACGTCAGTCCCCTTTGTTGAATGCCCCCCCCCCCCCCCCCCCCCCCCACCCCCACCTCCCATGGTCGCCTACACCTCTTGCAGTTTTGTCCGCTTTTGGACGTGGTTTGGCTGCAGCTGATAGTGAATTCAGTAGTTCGTCCGTTTGATGGGAGAGAGTTGAGGAGAATCCGCACTCCTCTAGTCCACTGAGCGATTTAAAATGTACCAAAGTGTTTTGCTGATTTTCAAAATATTATTATTATTATTCATAGCTTTTATATAGCGCTATTCTCTGCTCTCGAGCAGACTCACTGCGCACATTGGCACGCGATTCTGAATGAGTGACTGTATCCTTTTATAGCGCGTATTGTTAATATCCACGGAAGTGGTGTACTGGTAGCGCTCTTTGGTTGTTGCATGGATGGTACCACATGAAACTGTTGCCGTTTCGGCGTAAGTTCTGTATACACCATTCAACCACGCACCAGTTTACAGCCGGTGTCACTTCATTCAAAGCCACATAGGTAGGGTGTATGTGTGTTTAGCTGTAACCTGCCACCTGCACTTTTGGCAGAATGACCGGGATCTTTTTCGTGCTACAGCGGTAACACGGGGGTGGAACGGATACCGAAATAACGGTCAGCACAGAAAGTTGGCCCTGGAGAAGAAAATTCTCCCGCCGCTCCTGCCGGGACTCGAACCCGGGACCTTTCGATCACGAATCCGACGCTCTAGAGACTGAGCTATCCCCGCTTTTCAAAATAAGAAGTAACTGCACCTAAACTCGGGTAACCGGGTCTGAAGGCCACGATAAAACCGGACAAAGGAATAAAGCTAGATGATTCATTTCAGTGATGACAGGACAGGCAGAGCCTAGCTTTGACACGACCAATCGTAACATACGGAATTCAAAAGAAAAAACAAACACCAATAATCACAGATACAATAATACAACTAACACTATACTATCAAAACATACACGATGAAATATGATCATCATTATGAAATGAACTTAAAGTATCACATTCAAGATAATGTTCATCTGATTTTTTAAAGCAGTATATTTACTTAAAGTTAAGGCAACCAGGATGTGGTCGTTATCTAATAACCTGCAAAAAAGAAACAAGCAAACAAACACAACAATCATCGCGCTATGAGTGAACGGGTAAATGGATCCATGAATGAAGGAACTAGCGAAGGTGTCGACCTGCATATCGTCGTAAATTAGTTAGCAACTGGATTTGAACGTCCTGTGAACCGCACAGGGTGACCTCAGGACAATTAACTGTCATAATCAAATGCACATTTTGAAACAGTTCTCACACATAAACCCTTTCTCAAGCCACATCAACCCAGTCAATGCATAGCCGAGCTTCAGAGTGTACGTAGGTAGACTGAGACATGATCACGACAAGTTGCTGGAGTAAGGGGAATTAATCCACAGTCCAAGCAGCGGCCCACATAGGAATTCACTATAGGATGTGTACACTTCCGCCATTCTTCCACGACAAAAATTAACAAAAAAATTAACAAAAAAATTAACATCAAACAAAAACAAACAAAAAACTGGTGTGCACGAGGTTTACAGGGAAAAAAAAATGTTTAAAATGAAAAGTTCATTAAACGGCAACAAGAAACTAAACAAAAACAAACAGTCAAGCGAGTTGTACTTCTTGTAGCTATTGCCGATTATCCCACTATCCAAACTGAACTCTCTGAAACGACCGGCTTGCACGGGACTGACGCTACCAGCCCACTCCCGTTTTGGGACATAGCGTGTGGCTCTTTGGGAACATTGACAAGCGATCCTGCACAGTCCACGCATCGCCTACTTATTCCCTCTAACCCATAACCAAAAAATAAAATAAAAAGACAGAAAACACTCCGTTCCTGATGAACGGCTGAACGGCAGGGGAGGTGCAGCTGGCTGTGATGTAATCAGCTGTATCAGAGGCGAGGGGGAGGCAGTCGGGTAGTCGACGCCTGGCGTGTGCGGATCGTGGGGAGGGCCACTCTGTCGCATGAAAGTCCACAGTCACTGAACAATACGTCCACACAATTGTTTGCAGATAACTGGAGATGGCTTCAAGCAGTTCAAACATTCGTTTTGCAGCAGTTCAAAAAACAGCTACTAAGAAACAATATGAAAAACGAAACAAAAATGATTTTTATTTTCTTCCGAACTCAGTGTCGGTAAATCTCATCTGGTATGTCCATTTAACAAACGCGTCATAAACTACACGCATGCAGACATCATGCGCTCATCAACCACGTCACAAGTCGTGGCGAAAAGAGAGAGAGAGAGAGAGAGAGAGAGAGAGAGAGAGAGAGAGAGAGAGAGAGAGAGAGAGAGAGAGAGCAGAGAGAGAGAGAGAAAGAGAGACAGACAGACAGACAGACAGACAGACAGACAGACAGAGACAGAGAGACACACACACACAGAGAACAGAGAGAGAGAGGCACAGGCAGAGAGAGAGAGAGAGAGAGAGAGAGAGAGAGAGAGAGAGAGAGAGAGAGACGCGATTGTCATTTTGGTCTCAAGAATTCAAGTGATTATCATGGCCTGTCCATCTTGCGAGCAACACCTGTTTAAAAAAGAATGGATTTTACAGACAGCACACGCTCAGATTGAAACTGAAAAAAAAAAAAAAAAAAAAAAAAAAAAAAATCAATACTGTCACATTTCTGTAACACACATGTATAAATCAATTCCTTTGCGCACAAAACGTTAGGGGTAGGGAGGCGGGGAGTGAGGGGAGGTAGCATGCCTCACTATAAAATTCCCCAGAAATATCCACGGTATGTAAATTCAGGAATCGTTATTGGTTAAAAATACATACTATGTGAAAGCTAGCCCAAAAGATTAATGTTATACGTCTAATATAAATCCAAGATTCACTACGTAAAATGTATACGTCTACGATTTAAAGGCATATGTACAGAAAATCAATGCTACTTTGCCTCATAATATTTCTAATCCAAGTTTCCACTCTCGGACAGACTCGCAACTCCATATAATTCATTTAGATGGGAAAGTTTAAAAAACGAGAAGAAAACATCAAAACCCCAGCAACAATAAAAAGAAGGTGACACACAGATTCTTTCATCCTTTGGGAGGCGTCTGTTGCAGCTTGACTTGCGATTGGTTGTTGCCTAGCAACACCACATTGTGGCTCTTGTGATGGTTGATCATGGACACCACAGCATCGAACGCCTGCAAGCAAACAAGTCGTCCATGCTGTCAGGAAACAAGCTAACGTGATCCCTCCTTCAATATGCCATTAGTATATATACGTGTGTGTGTGTGTGTGTGTGTGTGTGTGTGTGTGTGTGTGTGTGTGTGTGTGTGGGTGTGTGTGTGAGAGAGAGAGAGTGAGTGGAGAGGAGAGAGAGGAGAGAGAGAGAGAGAGAAGAGAGAGAGAGAGAGAGAGAGAGAGAGAGAGAGAGAGAGAGAGAGACGAGAGAGACAGACAGACAGACAGACAGACAGACAGACAGACAGACAGACAGACAGAGACAGAGACAGACAGGCAGACAGGCAGACAGACAGAGACAGAGACAGACAGACAGATAGAGAGACAGAGACAGAGACAAAGACAGAGACAGAAAGAGACAGAAACAGAAATAGAGAGATAGAGACACACAGAGAGACAGAGAGACAGACAGACAGATGGTAGAGAGAGAGACACACACACAGAGGGAGACAGAGAGTCAGAGATATGGGGGAAGAGAGAGAGAGAGAGAGAGAGAGAGAGAGAGAGAGAGAGAGAGAGAGAGAGAGAGAGAGAGAGAGAGAGAGAGAGAGAAACGGGAAGGAGCGGGGGGGGGGGGGGGGGGATTTAGTCGTGTCCAAACTGATTACATACCAACTCATCAGATTTCTCGTCCCCAAGAGCGAACTTGCAGTCGGCCCGTTTCCGGATCCGGAGGTTGTTAACGTGGTTATTGTGCATGACGACCAGGGTGTAGGGGAACTTCACGGGGTCCTTGTCGCTGAGCCTCACCAGGAAGGTCCCGTCCTGACACACAGACCGGCACAATGACCCCAGGCGTTAGTTCTCGGACAGAGACTGGTACGGTGATCAAAGCCGTTAGTTCTTGGACACAGACTGGTACGGTGATCAAAGGCGTTAGTAACACAGACCCGCACCAAGACCAAAGGCGTTAGTCAGTTTTGAACACAGACCCGCACCAAGACCAAAGGCGTTAGTCAGTTTTGAACACAGACCCGCACCAAGACCAAAGGCGTTAGTCAGTTTTGAACACAGACCCGCACCAAGACCAAAGGCGTTAGTCAGTTTTGAACACAGACCCGCACGAAGACCAAAGGCGTTAGTCAGTTTTGAACACAGACCCGCACCAAGACCAAAGGCGTTAGTCAGTTTTGAACACAGACCCGCACGAAGACCAAAGGCGTAAGTCAGTTTTGAACACAGACCCGCACGAAGACCAAAGGCGTTAGTCAGTTTTGAACACAGACCCGCACGAAGACCAAAGGCGTAAGTCAGTTTTGAACACAGACCCGCACGAAGACCAAAGGCGTTAGTCAGTTTTGAACACAGACCCGCACGAAGACCAAAGGCGTTAGTCAGTTTTGAACACAGACCCGCACGAAGACCAAAGGCGTTAGTCAGTTTTGAACACAGACCCGCACGAAGACCAAAGGCGTTAGTCAGTTTTGAACACAGACCCGCACGAAGACCAAAGGCGTAAGTCAGTTTTGAACACAGACCCGCACGAAGACCAAAGGCGTTAGTCAGTTTTGAACACAGACCCGCACGAAGACCAAAGGCGTTAGTCAGTTTTGAACACAGACCCGCACGAAGACCAAAGGCGTTAGTCAGTTTTGAACACAGACCCGCACCAAGACCAAAGGCGTTAGTCAGTTTTGAACACAGACCCGCACGAAGACCAAAGGCGTTAGTCAGTTCTTGGACACAGACTGGTACGATGATCAAAGCCGTTAGGTTTTGGACCCTGACGTCCCGACAACAGCAATGGCTCAACCCAGGACGAACAGACACTATTTCATAGCACACCACTAAAAGCCACATCACCAGAACTCAGGAGCTCTGCAAATGTCGAGATGGCCGTCCTGGGCTCCCCGTCCCTAATAGTGTTGATTGTCTCTGTGGACGTCAAAATAGTGTTGTCTCTGTGGACGTCAAAATAGTGTTGATTGTCTGTGGACGTCAAAATAGTGTTGATTGTCTCTGTGGACGTCAAAATAGTGTTGACTGTCTCTGTGGACGTCAAAATAGTGTTGTCTCTGTGGACGTCAAAATAGTGTTGACTGTCTCTGTGGACGTCAAAATAGTGTTGACTGTCTCTGTGGACGTCAAAATAGTGTTGACTGTCTCTGTGGACGTCAAAATAGTGTTGATTGTCTCTGTGGACGTCAAAATAGTGTTGATTGTCTCTGTGGACGTCAAAATCAACACTCAAGGCAGTTACTTGCCGCTCGAAACACGTCACACACACAGCAACAAAGAGCCGAGTTAAGGATGTAGCTCTGGTGGAGTTTATGTAGCTTGTATTTACTCCCATGCCAGGTGAGAGTTATGGTAGGGGACTCAGGTCTTTGTTGCTAGTTTGTGTGTTGTCTTTCGAGTGCTAATTAACTCCCTTGTGTGTTGACTCTGCACGAGCGCTTTGGGCCTCGTTCTGTTTCAGTCTGCGGACTTTTTCTTTCATTTTTCATCGTTTTTAACCGTGTATCTGTAAGTGTCGTTTTGTGGCTTGATAAAGGGGATTTCCCCGAAATTTGCATACTGTGTGTACGTGTTAAAATAAATAAGCCTTCGTTTGAACCTTTTTTGTGTTTGGATCTTGTTTTCGAACGCTATCAGTCATTCTGTTTCAATCTGTGGACGTTAAACAACATCTGACGAAGAAGAAACCACATCAGGGTAAACAAAGGTCATCCGCTCAAAAAGAAAAGAAAAACAAAAGAGAGAAAAAGACGGCAGAACCGTCTCCCGCCGCACGGTGGAGTGGGAAGGGTCCAACACGCCGCACGGTGGAGTGGGAAGGGTCCAACACGCCGCACGGTGGAGTGGGAAGGGTCCAACACGCGCACGGTGGAGTGGGAAGGGTCCAACACGCGCACGGTGGAGTGGGAAGGGTCCAACACGCGCACGGTGGAGTGGGAAGGGTCCAACACGCGCACGGTGGAGTGGGAAGGGTCCAACACGCGCACGGTGGAGTGGGAAGGGTCCAACACGCCGCACGGTGGAGTGGGAAGGGTCCAACACGCCGCACGGTGGAGTGGGAAGGGTCCAACACGCCGCACGGTGGAGTGGGAAGGGTCCAACACGCGCACGCAGCGGAAAGACAATGGTATACAGAACAGGGCAGTCTGCGTGGGGTGGAGAGGAGATTGGTCCTTAAGAGAAGAGGTTTTGAGATTGGTCCTTAAGAGAAGAGGTTTTGAGACTGGTCGTTAAGAGAAGAGGTTTTGAAACTGGTCGTTAAGAGAAGAGGTTTTGAGATTGGTCCTTAAGAGAAGAGGTTTTGAGATTGGTCGTTAAGAGAAGAGGTTTTGAGACTGGTCGTTAAGAGAAGAAGTTTTGAGATTGGTCCTTAAGAGAAGAGGTTTTGAGACTGGTCCTGAAGAGAAGAAGTTTTGAGATTGGTCCTTAAGAGAAGAGGCTTTTGAGATTGGTCCTTAAGAGAAGAGGCTTTTGAGATTGGTCCTTAAGAGAAGAGGTTTTGAGATTGGTCCTTAAGAGAAGAGGCTTTTGAGATTGGTCGTTAAGAAAAGAGGTTTTGAGACTGGTCCTGAAGAGAAGAAGTTTTGAGATTGGTCCTTAAGAGAAGAGGCTTTTGAGATTGGTCCTTAAGAGAAGAGGTTTTTGAGATTGGTCGTTAAGAGAAGGGGTTTTGAGACTGGTCGTTAAGAGAAGAGGTTTTGAGACTGGTCCTTAAGAGAAGAAGTTTTGAGATTGGTCCTTAAGAGAAGAGGTTTTGAGATTGGTCGTTAAGAGAAGAGGCTTTTGAGATTGGTCGTTAAGAAAAGAGGTTTTGAGATTGGTCCATAAGAGAAGAAGTTTTGAGACTGGTCCTTAAGAGAAGAGGTTTTTTGAGATTTGGTCCTTAAGAGAAGAAGTTTTGAGACTGGTCCTTAAGAGAAGAGGTTTTGAGACTGGTCCTTAAGAGAAGAGGTTTTGAGACTGGTCCTTAAGAGAAGAAGTTTTGAGATTGGTCCTTAAGAGAAGAGGTTTCACATTACCTTGCCCACAGCTTTCACTCTGCTCTCTCCCTTTTGACGACCTATGGCCCCGTGGTACCAGTCGAACCTGTCCAGCAAGTCCTGCACACACACACACACACACACACACACACACACACACACACACACACACACACACACAGAAAAGAAAAGAGATCTGGTCAACATATTAATAAATCATTACCATTATCATCATCATAATGTAATAATATTAACAACTACATTACTACTACTACTACTACCGTCACCACCAACAATATTTGCAAAGCGCGAACCTCCAACATAGGAGCAGAGCCAAGCGAGTTGTGTCAAAATCAAATTTCAAAACCCAGACTGAGACACCACAAGCGGAAAACGTCAAAAACAATGATAACTAGCAATTCAAACCCCGTAGAAGCCAAACGGCAGGACCCACACTTTAAATGGACACACACACATGCACACGCGCAAGCATACACCCACATACCCTCCCTCCAAACACACACACACACACACACACACACACACACACACACACACACACATACAACACACACACACACAGAAACATCACTGCCAACCCCAGATTCTGATTGTCAAATGTATCAAGTGCGGTACTAATTTATTATTAGTATTCATGTACTTGTTTATAGGAATGTATTGTGTGAATGTAACTTCGCCTTCTAGCCCCCAGGGGCAAAAAGCTCAATAAACCTTCGAAACCCTTGAAACCTTGGCGCAGATTTCCGTGAGCTAGCTGCCTTACCCCGGAGCAGGCGTCATCGTAGATGTCATCCGGGGGCAAGACCTCCTCCTCCTTCGGTTCGAACCTGGGCACGGGTTTGGCCGTTGGCTGGGGGCTGGGGACGGGGGGCAGAGGCATGTTGGTGTGCTGGGCGGACAAACGGCACAATCAGGCACATGCAGGCAAGATCCAGACAGCCCAATATGCTAACTTTTCGTTTCTCATTCTGTGCATCAACTATACCGTGATCGCTGTCATTCTCACGTAAACGAATCGAGTCCGTGCGTTACCCTTAGTGGTGAGTGGTGGATAACCATGGAACTAGTGAAGTAAACTGTAATCATGCGGCAATCTGACAGCTATAAGTTTCTTTACCTTTATGCTTCGATCTCATGAGCTCCACATAATGCTGCTCAAGGTAAACACACTACAAACAGGTAAATATACTCACGTATTATTATGATTTGTTTTAGCTCTTAAAAGTTATATTAGTCAAGGCATGCACGCTCGTGCAGAATTAGTCAGCATTCCGTGCAAAGGCAAGCGTCAGTTATGGCTACATAATTTTAGTTTTGTACATCATTCACAACGTTAGTCAAAAATAAATATCAGTATTTTGTGCTCATCGTGTTAAGGCAACACATGTGATTATAGTAAGGAAAGGAAATCATGAGTAATCACTACGAATTTCTCTTTTTCCATCACTCTAGTCTAAAAGAAGGCTACTACAATAATCTGTTTCTACCGACTGGAGAGGTGTGTGTGTGTGTGTGTGTGTGTGTGTGTGTGTGTGTGTGTGTGTGTGTGTGTGTGTGTGTGTGTGTTGTGTGTGTGTTTGTTTGTTTGTTTGTGTGTGTGTGTGTGTGTGTGTGTGTGTGTGTGTGTGTGTGTGTGTGTGTGTGTGAGGCGAGGGGGTGGAGAGGGAGGGGAGGGGAGGGAGGGGGGAGCACTCTGCCATACTTCGTTGGATGGATTCTGAGAAACAAATGTTCGCCTTTTCCCATCCCACTTCTGAGGAAGATAACTAATCGCCGAGAACAAGTCTCTACAAAGATCGCCTATCTGTCCATATCAACAAAAGCACTGCGACTTGTCTGCCTCGGACGAGGCCAACAGGGCCTCCACAAACACATCCACTGTTCTTGGCAAAGAGACAAGAAGAGAGAGAGAGAGAGACAGAAATGTCTGTGCTCCCAACCTTCGAAAATGAACCCGGTATACGGGCCTATGCTCTAATCGAAGGTGCTTCTGTGACTAGCAACTCTGGTGCAAAAACAAATCCTTATGTAACCGTTCTATCCAGTTTTTACCGTGCCAAACAAAACAGCAAGCGTGGTGACATTTCTAGCACACGGCAACTTCTCAACGGTTCAGTACTAAAAGTGATGGGCCTCTCACACTACAAACGTTGCGAGGAGAAACGGGTGGCGGCAGGTCTCTAGTGCTAGCTGGACTCCCAGTCTCGCTTTTCCACATCTTTTCTCCAGGTGCAGGCCCGCTCTCACCATCTTAGTTCCTGTCATGCCTTCTTGCACTTCGGGACACAGAGCTAGTTCTTTTTTCCGAATAATGTAGAGTGCTAGAGGGCTAGTCTGTTCTTCTTCCGTATAATGTCTCACACTCTAGACTGACATTTCTAGTGCATAGTTTGTGTGTGTGTGTGTGTGTGTGTGTGTGTGTGTGTGTGTGTGTGTGTGTGTGTGGTGTGTGTGTGTGCGCGTGCGTGTGTGTGTGTGCGTGCGTGTATGATGAGCAGGTTATAGCTGCTTGACTCAACGCGTCTGTAGCGCTGGTGTATTTTCTAACGGTAAAGGTTGTCCATAGCGGCAAAGCGCCGTGAGCTCCTGTGAGAAAAGGCGATCTCCAAGTTCAGTTTATATCTTATCATTATTGTTCTTTAACAAGAACTAACTGCTAAGTGGAGAAAACCTGACGAGCACTAGCAAGCACCTAGTCTGACCTAGCACTCCCCCCCCCCCCCCCCCCCCCCCCCCCCCCCCCCCCCCCCCCCCCCCCCCCCCCCGACCATCATCCGCACAACGTCTCTAGCATGAGCAAGCCCCGGTGAGGGTGAGGGTGAGAGTACAACCGGCTGGTTACAGTCACGGCACGGCACGGCACAGCACAGCACAGCGCCACCAGTGGCTACAACTACGACAACGCCATCGCCGCCGTCTCACTTTGCCGTGGTGGTTGTAGAGGATGACGCTGATGGGGGGCATGGAGGCCGGGGAGGTGTGCGAGCCTACGGACACTATGGAGCTAAAGGGGCCGGAGCCGGACACGGAAGGGGACACGGAGCCGGACACGGAAGGGGACACGGAGGGAGGCACGGAGGGGGACACAGCCGGACTGCTGCTGCTGCGGCTGCGCACATGGAAACCGGGTGAGGAGGACGAGGTGGCGGCGGGTGACGTGCAGGCCGCGGACGAGGCTGTGAACGGGGTGCTGAAGCTCAGGTTGGTTGGGCGGGGCGGCAGCGGCGGGCCTTCCGCGTCCGTGCTGCTGCTGGTGCTGCCGTTGGTGGGGGCGGTGGCGGTGGTGTGGCTGCCTCCCAGGCTGTAACTTCGATTAAGCGGAGGATGTTTGGTGGCTGTCAGCTCCGGTCGGGAGTTGGACCTCACTGGCAGTGCTGCAGGGACAGGGATGGCAGTGGAGGAGAGAACAGTATGCATCTGATCGTGCGACGAGGGAACAGTAAACAGCTCCGACACTGATCACAAGGTGGTGTGTGTGTGTGTGTGGGGGGGGGGGGGGGCAGTAAACAGCTCCGACACCGGTTATAGGAGGAGGGAACAGTAAACATTTTTCACACTGATCACAGAAGGGAACAGTAAACATTTCCCACACTGATCACAGAAGGAAACAGTAAACATTTCCCACACTGATCACAGAAGGGAACAGTAAACATTTCCGACACTGACCACAGAAGGGAGAACAGTAAACAGTTCCGACACCAATCATACGAGGAGACACGGCAAACAGTTCCGACACTGACGATTCGAAGGAGGGAACAGTAAACAGCTCTGATACTGATTTGGACAACATCAGGGCAGCATTTAAGCACACCTATACACTGGGGCAACGACAGCTAGGATAACGCCAAGACGTACCTTCAAAAAAGATAAGCAATCGAAATATGACAATAAAAATGTAATAACAAATAATTATACAAAAATATGAATAAATAAATATATATAACTGAAGTGGGAGGGCGAGGGAGGGACCATGCTTGTGAGGTTCCATGTGTCGATCTTTGAGGAAAGCGTGCGGCGTGACGAGAGCTCAGCACACACACACACACACACACACACACACACCTAAATAACTCTACTGGAATTAGCAAGCAGGAAAAACAACATGCTGCAAAATCAACACAAAATCAACAGCAAAGTCAGTCACCTTAAAACAAAATAAATGAATAATGCTGCAGAAAACTTATTTGTTTGAATAATCCGCAAAGCGCAGAGGTTCATCGAACCACCGGTGTCGCGGTATCAGCAAAGTACAGGAACGAGTGAGGTTACGTGAGATTATAAGGAGACTGGCAGAGCAAAGAATCGTTAACAGGCTGCATAGCCCAGCAGTCCTGCTAGTTAGTACAGCCTTAATACCAAGGCATGGCTATGCATAGCCCAGCAGTCCTGCTAGTTAGTACAGCCTTAATACCAAGGCATAGCTATGCATAGCCCAGCAGTCCTGCTTGTTAGTACAGCCTTAACACTAAGGCAGCTCACCAAGGCATGGCTAATATATGCCTATGCTATCTCAGAGTCACACGAGCTACCAACCGCTACAGTCCTTACCACCGAGATAAGGCCGGCTTTCTGCTGTGTACCTATAATCAAGACAGGGCATCACATGCATATGACTCATGCCGAAAATCATGCGGTTATTCAGAGCATTCCGGAAAGCGCTTTCACGATCAGCATGGGGGCCGTGCAGCCTACACCACTGATATAGAAGAACGTGGACAGCGGCGCACGCCGAGCATCGCTTTCCGGCACCTTCCTCCGAGGAAGGATGTCGTAAACCGGTGCTTGGGATAGCGGTTCACCAACTGAGTGTTGATCAGAATGAGGCAAACAGTCCGCCATGTTGAAGAGTTCAGCTGCTCTCTCGCGGACTGCTTGGAGAGAAGGGGAGAGCGGGGTTTCAGTTGGAATAGCATGTCATGTCGTGCGGAAAGGGCTTGGAGTCGGTGAGTTTGCCCAGCAGGGAGGGAAATGCATTCATCTTTGGCAGTGGAGTATTTTGTTGTCAACGCCATTATAATTTTAATGCACGACATGACGTCAATCATAACTGAATTTCTTTTAGATCCAGAGGGAAACTCTTCTGAACGCCATATGTGTGCGTGCGTGCGTGCGTGCGTGCGCGCGCGCGTGTGGTGTGTGTGTGTGTGTGTGTGTGTGTGTGTGTGTACTTTAGGTCAGTAGTTGAGACATGCAACATGGCGCCCGCTCAGCTTCAGCGAGAGCATCATGGCCGCTATCCCTTGTACTTCTAAATCAGTGGGGCTACACAGAGGACAAGGCATATACACAAAGGCCATGTTTCAACAGTAAGACAAACACTTCACCAACAAATCTGTACCAAGAAAAGGGAAAAACAACGCTGTAAGACACGGATAGCTCCAAGCGTGTGAGCATTACACCACGTCAGAAGCAACTGCTTCGTAAAATTCATTTGTGGCCAAATTACTCCAAACGAACCAAAAGCCCTCGCAGATTAAGCCACTATCGCCACACAATATAGGAAGAAGATGACGAAAATGAATACACTGCGGATGAAATTTACGCTGCTTTTCGGTTTTTAGCTCCGCCTTCTCGGAAACATGGCCTTGCGGACATTGTTACGATAACAAGGCAGAAAGACCCATAGTCCTGCTTCGGCTTCCCAGTGCAAGACCTGAGCTGTCTGTACATCAGCCAGTCCGCATCCCGAGCAATCCCTCTGTGCATGTCCAAGGAGTACAGTCAACATTGTGCAAAAGCAGAGGCTGGAGGTGAGGTTGGGCAGGACAGCCGAGGTGACTACATCATGAATTCTCCTCGTGGAATGGGACTTCATCAAAGTATTCATTTCTAACGTTTGAGACAGACTGACTATGTCTCCTTCTGCTACATGTGAACGGTTTGAGACAGACTGACTATGTCTCCTTCTGCTACATGTGAACGGTTTGAGACAGACTGACTATGTCTCCTTCTGCTACATGTGAACGGTTTGAGACAGGCTGAATCTGTCTCCTTCTGCTACATGTGAACAGTTTGAGACAGACTGAATCTTTCTCCTTCTGCTACATGTGAACGGTTTGAGACAGCTGAATTTCTCTTCTCCTTCTGCTCCCCCATGTGAACGTGTTTTCCCGAGACAGAGCTGAATCTTTCTCCTTCTGCTACATGTGAACGGTTGAGACAGGCTGAATCTTTCTCCTTCTGCTACATGTGAACGGTTGAGACAGCTGAATCTTTCTCCTTCTGCTACATGTGAACGGTTTTTTTGAGACAGAGCTGAATCTTTCTCCTTCTGCTACATGTGAACGGTTCGAGACAGGCTGAATCTTTCTCCTTCTGCTACATGTGAACTGTTTGAGACAGGCTGAATCTTTCTCCTTCTGCTACATGTGAACTGTTCGAGACAGCCTGAATCTTTCTCCTTCTGCTACATGTGAACTGTTTGAGACAGCCTGAATCTTTTTCCTTCTGCTACATGTGAACTGTTCGAGACAGGCTGAATCTTTCTCCTTCTGCTACATGTGAACTGTTCGAGACAGGCTGAATCTTTCTCCTTCTGCTACATGTGAACGGTTCGAGACAGACTGAAGTTTTCTCCTTCTGCTACATGTGAACTGTTCGAGAGACGTACTAATTACTGGCTGCGTGGCTGTTACAAATCAAGTGATCTGTCTTCGGGAAACACCGGTCAAACACTAACCAACAACTCTCTATGTGATCTCACACTAAGGAATCGCGAAACGGCAGGCCTGAATACCGTCATAAAGTCCCAAACCACACTACAGTGCCGCCTTCAAGTTGCACCACCCACAGAAACAAGCACGTGCTCGTTTCTAAACGCCCATCCACGCTCAAAAGGTTTATCTATCATCTGAAGTTACATTACAGACGTCTTCATCACTATTAAATTAACCACCATACAAAAACGGCGTCCTTTTTCTTTGCTTTTTTAAATTATTTTTATTATTATTTTTATAGCGCGCCATTATCAACCGATAAATGATCATGATACATCTCCGCAACAACCCAGTCGACACACATGTAACATCTGCGAATCGTTCCCCATTTGGGGGTCAATATTGACGAAGAATGAAAATAAAATCCACGGAATATGTGGCACACTTAACGCAGTCAAGCAGTATGATTTTTTAAAAATTATTATTTAAAAAAAGAAGAAAAAAAGAAGAGCAGACGCATGGGGGACGGTATGAGCCAGGTCAGTGGCTGTCCGTTCAAATCCGGGCACAGCCCTTCAAAGGACCAAAGCAACATTAAAAGGTACGACACCGGGCGCTAGGGCAACTTGAACGCGGCACACAAGGGAAGAGCTCAACACGAGGACAACAGTGTTAGCGAGTGATCGAACGACGACGGGAGCCCAGCAATGGAACCTTGTCTTTGTCTTTGTCTTTACTGGCTTTCGGCAGAAACGTCACATCGGGAGCATGCGGCGAAACCTGTTGAACAGCAGGGGCGGGTTTCGACCCCGAGCTCAATGAGTTAGGCTTTACGGCGTTGGTGTTGCTGGTGCTGGTGGCGTCGGTGGTGGATGTGGATACCCTCTCCGGTTTCTTGGGCAAGAACGCTGGTTTGGGACTCTGAATAACTGAAAGTTGTAGTCAGTAGTTTGATGAAGTGCAAACATGACTGCAATGGAACCCGGGGTGGGTGGGACGACTCAACACAGAGAGA
>JABMCL010003485.1:805000-820000 GCA_018857735.1 Alviniconcha marisindica | reverse complement strand
GTCCTTTACACCAAACCTTTTCTTAGTGCACAATGAGTTGACGGCAAAACAAACGAAACAAATGCAGAAAATCCCCAAATCCGTCATGCGAGCATGCAGCATAGGTACATACAGACGAAGAAACAGGAGGAGGAGGAGGCGGAGGAGGAGGAGGAGGAGGGGGAGGAGATGTGATCATCAGTTTCTTGTCTGAAATAGGCGATGGAGGAGGGGGGAAGTCTTCGTTGTCCGAGTCAGTCTGAAAAGAGGAAATCCATCCACAAAAAAAACGTATCATCTATGGACTGGAATAAAACAAAATAAGAGGAAATCCTTCAACAAAGAAAAAGTATCATCTATGGACTGGAATAAAACAAAACAAAACAAAACAAAAAAAATACGAATAATAAAAACCGGCAAAAAGAAGAAGAAAAAACACACAAAACTCAGTGAATAAAATGCACCCTGGTGCATCCGTTGCAAAGAAAGAAAAAACAGGTCAGCCATAATTATGAGCTATGATTATAAGACTGGGGTGACAGTAACAGTAGATCAGCAAGAATAAGGTGTCAGATAGTTCCCCTAGATAGTTCCCCTAGACCCTCGTCCGCATAAGACTGGGGTGACAGTAACAGTAGATCAGCAAGAAAAAAAAATCAGATAGTTCCCCGAGACCCTCGTCCCCACCCTCTCTATTATTTTTCTTTCCTTTTTGCTCTGTCAGGTAAATAACCCACATGGCTTTTTCAGCATCTTCGCCAGTTGTGTTTATATGCGATTCGTGTGCCTTCTATTCCTCGGCCAACTTCCGTCATGAGCTATCGCAGATTCAAAAATGAAGGTACCCTCTACACAGGCTTGAAGCAAAAAAGGTATCCTCTGCACAGGTTCCATAGCAATCTGAGATTCCTCTTCTAAACGTGAAACAGATCAGAACACAACAGTGCACATTTCGCTCTCTGACATGAATCCTACGTGATTTCTGCCTTCCCAGTTCACTGATTTAAAATATCTGTCTATCTATCTATCTATCTATCTAGTCTGTCTGTCTGTCTGTCTGTCTATCTATCTATCTATATCTATCTATCTATCTATCTATCAATCAATCAATCTATCTATCTATCTGTCTATCTATCTATCTGTTTGTCTGTCTGTCTATCTATCTATCTATCTATCTATCTATCTATCTATCTATCTATCTATCAATCTATCTATCTATCTGTTTGTCTGTCTGTTTATCTATCTATCTATCTATCTATCTATCTATCTATCTATCTATCTATCTAGCTTTTGTTATTCCTCTGAGAACGTGATGTAGGGTCTGTCACAGTCACTGAATCACATGTACTTAATGCCTTTCGTTTCCACCTGACGAACTGATCTGGGGCACTTACTGGGCATGAAATATGAATATGCCACAACCTTTGGCCAGTAATGTTGTCTTTTACTGCACCTTAAGTATTTCGTTACGTATTCATTCATCCAAGCATGCATCCACTATTAAACTCGTTGTTTTAGAAAAATAAGTAAATATGCATAAAGATTTTATTTTTTTTAGTTGCTTACAATACCGTTAACATAATGGTTATGCAAAACAGATGATGATAATGATGATGATGATGATGATGATGATGATGATAAACGATGACGACAAAAACGGCCCAAGGATAGGGTAAGGGTACCCTAACCCTAACCCCACCCCACCACCCATAATCCTTTTAGACACTGAATTATTCCACTCTTCTATCTAGTACTATACACAGGCAAAACCCTGCCCCTGGCCAAAACAGCGTGCGTGACACGGAAAGCAGTTAGAGATCCGTGTCAGTGTCCCACTTCCCCATTGCCAGCCACTCCCTGCTGAACCCCAACTGGAATGTCAGCTATAGCCTCACAACGCACCTGGCTTCAATTCAAACTGCTCTGAGGGGAGCTTATATATATATACATCACAGCCAAATTACACTGCAAACCAGTTCATTGAAGAAGAAAACAAAAATGAGTGAAACATTTTGACTGGTTCCTGCAGATTTCCTGCAGGTATTTCTACCCCCCCCCCCCCCCCCCCCCCCCCCCCCCCCCCCCCCCCCCACTTCGTATTCAAAACTCTCAGAAAGATACACGTAAGTATGTGAAGCGAATATAATTAAATGTAATAGCCACAATTAAAACCCGCCCTTTCGTCAGTTCAAGTTTGGGGCACGTTGAACAAGACAGTAAGCTAAATACGCCCACCGATCTATTATTATCACCATCGTCGTCGTCGTTACTGAGTTTCCGCGCCATTAACAGCAGCTGTGACATTTTCGCTGTTACAGTTATACTGCAGCTGTATGCGGTATCCGCGTGTTCGCGTACCGTCGGTCACAGACCGGGCGTAAGAACATGAATTCACGCGTGAGGTCACGTAGGCCAACGAAACCGAAAGCGAGGCTGAGCGTAGCTGTGGTACTGAGATTAGGAACGAAACGCTGGCTTTGTCGTCTGTGTCCTGCTAGGTGTCACGTAAGACCCAATCCAAAGCTGGCTTTTCGGCACCCTTCCACTAAACCGTGCCATACGATCGTGGCTGCACCAGTAAATGGGCATGACTCAGTTAATCCTTTCCTCACACGTGTCCACCGACACTGTTAGCATAAACATCGGACGCGTCCGCCCCGGGTAAAACAAAAGTTCCGTGTCGATTCGAACGATTTTTGTAAAAAATAAAAAAAATAAAAATTCGTGCTGGCGTAAAGCAATGTTAATAATAATAATAAATTTTATAGAGCGCCTCAAAAACAATTATATGAGCTCTTAGCGCTGTACAGATCAACAAATGCAATAGAACACATCAATATGTTACTTAAATTGGCCTAAAACTAAACAATTTAGAAAAGATAAATTCTCTCTATCTATACATATTTCAAGTATAAAACCATTTGACCATTTCTAGGTAATAAAAGAAACGCTTCATGCAACTCGAGTTTTCCTTTACAAACCTGCTGCTATTGAACACCAACGAAAAACTGTCAGTTAGCTGACAGCATGGACCTGTATACGTGGGTCCATGGCTGACAGCTTTAGGAGACCTTTGGCGTAACAAGTTATGGCAGAGGCTTGGGGAAGGATGTCGTAAACCAGTCTGACGTCGGTGATCTCCGCAAAGGCTACATCACAAAAATTCCTCCACAAAGACTTTTTTGATTTTGCTTCCTCGATTTTGTATCCTCCCCTTTGCAAGGAAGTCTCCAACAGGCGTACCAAGATGCATGGCGCTACACTGCTTCTAGCATTTCCGCGAATATTCCGCGTTGTCGCATCAGTACATCTGTACATGGGCGGTCACATCAGTACATCGGCACAGCGTGAGCAACCAAGGACCCTGTTTTATTTGTGACATACGTGTATTTCACTGATATTCAGCTACCGGGTTAGTCAAAAAGTAAACTGAGACTCAAACAATAGTTGAAAACTGCACGAGTTTATAGCTCATACTGATAAGAAAAAGAAGAAGAAGAAGAAGAAGAAGAAGAAGAAGAAGAAGAAGAAGAAGAAGAAGAAGAAGAAGGAGACTAATGATGATGACGATGATGATTTAACAAAAATAGCATTTACAACGAATGATACCAAAATAACAATTACCATTATCATTTAATGAAATGAGTGATAAAAACATTAAAAACAGCCTTGTAAAGCACGAGCCACAATGAAAAAAGAAATGAGTGATTTGACATAATGCTGATTTAAACAAAGCAAACAAGAAAAAATTAACTAACACACACAACAAAGTCAGCAACAATAATCTCCCCCCCCCCCACCCCCCCCACACACACACACACACACACACACACACACACACACACACACACACACACACACACACACACACATACAACACACACACACACACCAAAAGAAAAAGAAAAAAGCTTAATACCTGACCTCCCTCTCTCCCCTCCCCGTCTTTAACGTTTGCCCGTTTCTCTGATTTTTCTAACACCTCTCACCCACCCACCCCTTTCTTTCGGTCACTAAGTGACATACTTCTGCCCAAACTGACGCAAGCCTAGAACATTTTAACAGGGTTGTAAAACACAAAGAAAACCACTGACCGCTGTACCTCCTAGGCTTCCAGGGGTTAGTAACTCTGAGGAAAAGATGGCAGTGCCCACTACGCTGCTTTGCAAATTCTGCAAACGGCAAGACTAACTTACAAGCATACGACCAATTGCAGGAAGAGAAACACTACAGGTATGAGGCATCTATCTCTCAAGGGCATCTCATTTGACAGTTTAATCACGAAATCAGTTACCAGAGGGTTAAGGCGGAATAGGGTCGGGGGGGAGGGGGGGGGGGGGGGGGGGGGGGGAGGGCGGAAGAGAAGAAGGAGGGGGAACAAGGTCGACGAGTCAGACAACGTTTCCTTCTCTAACGCTCAGTCACAAAATGGCAAGGTGGAACCTTCTTTCTGTCTGGCTTTTCTCTCCCTTTCCGCCTTTATATTTTAGGACTTAATGTCTCATTAGAAGCAATGTTTCAAAACGAAGGCAACGAAACAAGTAATTTCTTGCTCAAACTCCCAAAATGTTCGTCCTCATGGTCAGTATAGTTCTGTGAGAATGACTATACATGTAGCAAAAAACAAATACAAAGTTGGTTATTTTCAGCAGTAAAAGGCAATACGAAGGAAATTGGGGGAATTTTTGGAAATTTAAGAAGAAGAAGACGGACTGTGATGATGATGACGATGATGATGATAATGACATATAATTCTTATAAAGCACTATTATCTAATCTGAGTTTAATTCACAGCGCTATACAAACAACTCACGACAAAAACAAAACAAAAAAATCAACAAACAGAATCTTATGTATTGTATATTCTATTATAAACATAATCACCTTGCAAATAACAACTACGTACACACATACATACACTACCACACACCGACAAACACGCACACGCGTACCAATCAGTCTCCCATCACCACTCAAATACCCATTACAATTAGCGAATTACCAACATTAAAAAATATTTTTTCCCCCCCCTTTCCCCCCCCCCCCCCCGCCCCCCCCCCCCCCCCCCCCCCCCCCCCCCCCCCCCCCCCCCCCCCCCCCCCCCCCACCCCCCCCCCCCCCCCTTTCCCCGGGTTTGTTTCCCTCCCCCCCCCCCCACCCTCTCTCTATGCACCTGCTTCCTTATACACTCAACAACCCATGCGACAGACTACCAGACTAACAGATTCCTGTGGTAGATGAACATTTCTAATCCTCCTGCTATTACTACAGACACGTACGTCACCTATCGTCTGAAAGAGCAGACTACCAGATTCCTATGGTAGATGAACATTTCTAATCCTCCTGCTATTACTACAGACACGTACGTCACCTATCGTCTGAAAGAGCAGACTACCAGATTCCTATGGTAGATGAACATTTCTAATCCTCCTGCTATTACTACAGACACGTCCCAAAAACCCATGCGAAAAAACCCAGACAAACCAGATTCCTTGGTAGATGAACATTTCTAATCCTCCTGCTATTACTACAGACACGTACGTCACCTATCGTCTGAAAGAGCAGACTACCAGATTCCTATGGTAGATGAACATTTCTAATCCTCCTGCTATTACTACAGACACGTACGTCACCTATCGTCTGAAAGAGCAGACTACCAGATTCCTATGGTAGATGAACATCACGGGGGCAATTGTACATGATACTATTTCTAATCCTCCTGCTATTACTACCTATGAAAACCACCACCACAACAAACACCAACATAACATTAACAATAAAGAAACGCTGAAGACTTAAAATAACGATATATGGAGAAAACAGTACCAATACTGATAATGACAGTGAACTAAACCACACAAAAGGCGACCGACTCGAACTCCATTAACATCCAGTACATGTAATGTGAAAAATAAACTATACACTATAATTATAAACTACCAGCCTAACAAAAACAACAAAAACAGCTATAGCTCTCTAAAGAAAGGAAGAAAGAAAGGAGAGTGAGGGGAGAGAGAGAGAGAGAGAGAGAGAGAGAGAGAGAGAGAGAGAGAGAGAGAGAGAGAGAGAGAAAAAAGAAAAGGAAAAAGACAGACAGAAGACAGACAGACAGACAGACAGACAGACAGACAGACAGACAGACAGACAGAGGCCATACTGCTAGAGGAAATTCCACCCGCTCAAACCAGAGAGTACGTGACCAAGTCTGGACCTATCGGTTTCAACCGAGAAGCAAACAAAACAAACGACATAACACCAATTCGACACTCCGTCTCGACTAACGTACCTGCTCTTTGCTCACAGATGCAACCGAATCCCAAATGTGATTGCGTAACATGACACTCGTCACGAAAGCAAGCCTCTAAACAAGAGGACAAAACATCACAGTTTCTTCTCTGGGGACAACACTACAGTATTCAACCACAACAGTACGCGTTTACACTGGTAACATACAACCCCTGCTGTTTCCGGTGGCTGTGTCAAAAATACACCCCCAGACTCCGCTCAACCCCTTTAAAAGGCTGATAACAAAAACAAACAAACAAAAATATATATATATATATAAAAATACGGAAGTTGTACGGTGTAAAAAAATAAATTAAAAAAATAAATCAAGAACCAATAATTATGTTATCTTCCAATGCCTTTAAAACATCGAAGCTGTGGTCAAATGAAGGCACGGGTCCATGTAATATCCTGCCGAAATTTGGACTTTTCGCATATAAATGGCCTGGAAATGAACGTTCTGGTTAGCTTCACTAATCTCTAACAACAACACCCAAAAGTATATAAAATAAAATCCCCCCCCCTCCACCCCCCACCCCCACCCCACCCTCCCGCCGCTCTTGACCCCCGACTCAAAATAATAAGGATCACACCCAGGTCGGCGAGAACTACCAGTGACTATAAAGGGGTTGACTTGCCCAACCAGTAGCCTTAACTAATCCACCCGAACAAGGAACCGAGCGGCGAAACACAGGGATTATCCGTAAGAAAGTCATAAGTACCCGTCGCGCACACCAGGCAGCACACTAATACACCCGTTTATACCACGCGGTCAGGGCGGGTTGTTTGCCACCACTGTTGAACCCCTCCTTAAAGACTACAATTCAAATCAAGCAAACTCAGCCTTCAAGACTACAATTTAAATCTGAGAAACCCAGTCTTAAAGACTGCAATTCAAATCAAGCAAACCCAGCCTTCAAGACTACAATTCAAATCAAGTAAACCTAGTCTTAAAGACTATAATTATATTAATTCAAACCAAGCAAACCCAGTCTTTGACTACGATTCAAGTCAAGTAAACCTATTCTTAAAGACTACAATTCAAATCAAGTATACCCAGTCTTAAAGACTACAACTGAAGTAAACCCAGTCTTAAAGACTACAATTCAAATCAAGTAAACCTTGTCTTAAAGACTACAATTAAAATCAAGCAAACTTGTCTTAAAGACTACAATTAAAATCAAGCAAACCCAGTCTTAAAGACTACAATTCAAATCAAGTAAACCTAGTCTTAAAGACTACAATTCAAATCAAGTAAACCTAGTCTTAAAGACTACAATTCAAATCAAGTAAACCCAGTCTTAAAGACTACAATTCAAATCAAGTAAACCCAGTCTTAAAGACTACAATTCAAGTCAAGTAAACCCAGTCTTAAAGACTACAATTCAAGTCAAGCAAACCCAGCCTTAAAGACTACAATTCAAGTCAAGCAAACCCAGCCTTAAAGACTACAATTCAAGTCAAGCAAACCCAGCCTTAAAGACTACAATTCAAATCAAGCAAACCCAGCCTTAAAGACTACAATTCAAATCAAGCAAACCCAGCCTTAAAGACTACAATTCAAATCAAGCAAACCCAGCCTTAAAGACTACAATTCAAATCAAGGAAACCTAGCCTTAAAGACTACAATTCAAATCAAGTAAACCCAGCCTTAAAGACTACAATTCAAATCAAGTAAACCCAGTCTTAAAGACTACAATTCAAATCAAGTAAACCCAGCCTTAAAGACTACAATTCAAGTCAAGCAAACCCAGCCTTAAAGACTGCAATTCAAGTCAAGCAAACCCAGCCTTAAAGACTGCAATTCAAGTCAAGCAAACCCAGCCTTAAAGACTGCAATTCAAGTCAAGCAAACCCAGCCTTAAAGACTGCAATTCAAGTCAAGCAAACCCAGCCTTAAAGACTGCAATTCAAGTCAAGCAAACCCAGTCTTAAAGACTGCAATTCAAATCAAGCAAACCCAGTCTTAAAGACTACAATTCAAGTCAAGCAAACCCAGTCTTAAAGACTACAATTCAAGTCAAGTAAACCCAGTCTTAAAGGACAGCTGGTCCTTGGACAGAGGATCATTTCCATGGAAATATTACAAAGAGAGGTGATTCGGATAAAGTGGCCCTCAAAAAAAGAGGTAGTTTAGTTCTCATCAGAGTGGCCCTCCACCTCTGGTCCCACTGTATTAACCGCCGGGACTTAATCCGGAGAAATCTGGGAAAGAGCTCAGACACGCCTACGTTCACAGGAGAGGTGGTAATCCAAACTGCGCACAGTCCTGACAGCTACGCACACACAGAAGGGTGTTGCGGGGGGGCGCTACGATGGACGATACTGGACGTTGTGTATATACAGGGACAGCGTGCACACTAGTTTCTGAGTACTATTGCTATTCCTCCCACTACCGCTACCACTGTCACTACTGATACAACTACTACTGTCACTACTGATACAACTACCACTGTCACTACTGATACAACTACCACTGTCACTACTGATACAACTACTACTGTCACTACTGATACAAATACCACTGTCACTACTGATACAACTACCACTGTCACTACTGATACAACTACTACTGTCACTACTGATACAACTACCACTGTCACTACTGATACAACTACCACTGTCACTACTGATACAACTACCACTGTCACTACTGATACAACTACCACTGTCACTACTGATACAACTACTACTGTCACTACTGATACAACTACCACTGTCACTACTGATACAACTACCACTGTCACTACTGATACAACTACCACTGTCACTACTGATACAACTACCACTGTCACTACTGATACAACTACCACTGTCACTACTGATACAACTACCACTGTCACTACTGATACAACTACCACTGTCACTACTGATACAACTACTACTGTCACTACTGATACAACTACCACTGTCACTACTGATACAACTACCACTGTCACTACTGATACAACTACCACTGTCACTACTGATACAACTACCACTGTCACTGC
This sequence comes from Alviniconcha marisindica, assembly GCA_018857735.1. Taxonomy (NCBI): domain Eukaryota; kingdom Metazoa; phylum Mollusca; class Gastropoda; family Provannidae; genus Alviniconcha; species Alviniconcha marisindica. The sequence continues at coordinate 810,746 of JABMCL010003485.1, read as the reverse complement.
TGATACAACTACTACTGTCACTACTGATACAACTACCACTGTCACTACTGATACAACTACCACTGTCACTACTGATACAACTACTACGCCTACGTTCACAGGAGAGGTGGTAATCCAAACTGCGCACAGTCCTGACAGCTACGCACACACAGAAGGGTGTTGCGGGGGGGCGCTACGATGGACGATACTGGACGTTGTGTATATACAGGGACAGCGTGCACACTAGTTTCTGAGTACTATTGCTATTCCTCCCACTACCGCTACCACTGTCACTACTGATACAACTACCACTGTCACTACTGATACAACTACCGCTGTCACTACTGATACAACTACTACTGTCACTACTGATACAAATACCACTGTCACTACTGATACAACTACCACTGTCACTACTGATACAACTACTACTGTCACTACTGATACAAATACCACTGTCACTACTGATACAACTACCACTGTCACTACTGATACAACTACTACTGTCACTACTGATACAACTACCACTGTCACTACTGATACAACTACCACTGTCACTACTGATACAACTACTACTGTCACTACTGATACAACTACCACTGTCACTACTGATACAACTACACTGTCACTACTGATACAACTACCACTGTCACTACTGATACAACTACTACTGTCACTACTGATACAACTACCACTGTCACTACTGATACAACTACTACTACAACTATCACTGCTCGTAAATAACAACAACAACAGTTATTTTTTTATAGAAATAACAGTAACTATAGCAACAATAACAAAACAAAACTAATAACTAGATAAAGAGGGCATATCAATCAGCCTGTCACGTGCTGCTCAAAGGACGTCTTTGGGGTTTGATTCCAAAGGGCTTATCAACGGCGACGTGCTGAGTTCACATCCAAAACAACACACACAGCTCTAGCTGCAACAACAACGACAGTGTGCAAAACCCTCACACATAAACCCATGAAGCTCTGGACACCTAAACCAAAGGGACAGCAAAGACAGTGTTTTCTACTGTTGACCAGGAGTTGCATACAGGCCGTTTCCTTCCTTGAACTACTATACAGTCTCGGAACAGTTGGTGTCATGGATTGTCCCCATTTCCTGCGCTGCCTATTCACGACGAACGTAATGACCAGGCCCTGCGGTTTAATTCGCCCTACCGTTCCTAGGTAACGGATTCACCGGGAATCAATGAAACACAGATCGTTCTGGTACCACCACCCGTCACCATCCCAACCTTTCTACTGAGACTAGACCTACACTCAGCACAAAGTAACAGGCCACACATTTCAATGGGATTTTATTTTTAGGATCTCTCTCTCTCTCTCTCTCTCTCTCTCTCTCTCTCTCTCTCTCTCTCTCTCTCTCTCTCTCTCTCTCTCACACACACACACACACACACACACACACACACCAAACCTTTTGTGGATTCCGACACAGAAAGAAACAAAATCATCAATTTTGACAAACAGACACTAATATTTGACAACAACAAATAATAACAGCTAAACAAAACAAAACAGTAACAAAAGCCTCAAGAATACAGAGACTACAGAGGTCTCCACGGATACTGTACAGTAAAGAACGTGCACCCGGCAACCCAAACAAAACCTCTTGCCACTCACCAGCATGCAGACACACAGATGTCATATGATGGCACACAATTCTCTGTCCTTTCGCTTCATCCATGCCATCATCGTATGAGACCATGCAGTAGGGCCAGTGCAACAGGCCAGCAACCAGTCAATACAGCTAAATAATCATATCCACAAAATCCGCATGCTTGGACCCAACAGAATGGCAGCATTCCATGCAAAATTTATTCTGATTATTTAGAAGAGCTATGTTTCGATCTTAAAGGAGGAGAGAGAGAGGAAGGTGAAGCCTAGCAAGGGACGAAAACGCTGACTAGGGGTGGAGGGGGTGGGTGGGTGGGGGGGGGGGGGGGGGGGGTGGGGGGGGGGGGGGGGGGGGGGGGAAGTATATGAAATAAGGTTCTGTCAAATTCAGACGTTATTTCAGCATCTTACCCCCTTCCTCTCGATGTCTTGCTGTTCCTCGGATGGATATTGATGGTGATGGACAATGCCCCAGATAATTCGTGAGGCGAGGTCAAAAGGTAACCGAGATCGAAAGCGAGGCTTGGGAGAAGAGGTGACAGTGCAGACGACAAAATGTCTACACGATCTCGCCGCTTGTGCACACGCCGGCCTCGATTTGGATCTCGCGACCCGTCCTGATTTAGCTCCTTAAGAACGGTCTGTGCCCATTGCTGCTGAAGCTCCCTCTGATAGGTAGCACACCGACACGCTGGTCCCTTCTCCACTGGTGAAGGGTTTCATCCACAACACTCTGCTTTCTCATTTTTCTCTCCCTTCTTCATAAATTCCCCTACAAGGATTCAACTCCCCCCCTCCTCAAACAACACTTTTTAGTATTATTCCGCCATACAATCACCTTGTACTATTGTCTTTTTAAAATAATATTTATTTTCCTTTCCGTACACGAGAATCATAGACAGGCAGGAGGCATGCACGTGGGTACAGACTGGGGGACCGACGCTCTCCGTCGACAGAGTAAGCCCACTGAAAGAAGGCCAGGCAAAGACAGGTACAGTACGTATATATGTATACAATCACAGGCACGCAACGCCACCGTCCCCGACGGAAAGTGAGAACTGAAGGCATACACGTACAACCCGGATAAGGTCATGCAGTGGAAAGCAAACACATGAACTTGCTGATACGTTTGACGTTTTTTTTTTCTCATTTGTTTTTACCGGTCCCGCGTCGATCTGTTTTTGATGAGCGTCCTCTTCCTCTTCCTCCTCCTGCTCCTGCTCAGCCCCTCTCCACGACAGCGGTGCCGTCGCCGCCTCGCCGTTGTCCGGCTTAAAGGGAGCACGGCGAAAGCTGGGCTTCTCGGACAGAGCTGGGGGCAGCGGCGGGAGCGCCCCCTTTTGTCGGTTCTTGAGAGGCACCACCACCGGAGAGCTGTCCTCGTTCTCCTTGGCCTTGCGATTGGCGCGAGCTGTAGGGACTGGGGCAGGGCTGGTGGACCTGCCGGACCCGATGGGCGGGATGGGCGGAAGCGACGGTCCAGGGTTCGGGTGGCTCTCCACCCGGCCCTTCTCCTCCACCGGGGGAAGTGCGGAGGGAAGGTCCTGAATGTCGGGTCTGGAGGGAGAAACCCTCCTCCCCGGGGAGGGCTGGCGGCCGGGGAAGGGCGGAAGGAGGGCGGCGGGTGGGGAACTCGACTTCCTCGAGCGTTCCGGAGGTCGGTGCTTGGGGGGCGAGGGGGTTCTCTTGTGGACGGGCGTCAGCGCAGGTTCGTTCCGGAGAGGCGAGGAGCCTGTCTTGTGGCAGGGTACTACCACGGGGTCGTCGTTGTTGTGTGGCGGAGGCCCTCTCTTGTGTAAGGGCGTCACCACAGGGTCGTGGCGAATGTTGGTCGGCTTCAAAGACCAAACAGTGCACGTCAAATAATCATTCATTATACCTTCATGCACAAAACGTGCCCCGACATTATTACGAAAGTAATAAGGAAGGAAGGACGGAACTTGTAGTGTTACGTCCAAAACGAAGGTAATATAAAGCTCGGTGCAACTGTAAACCACATTTGCATTACTTCAGCGGTGTTTCACAGCATCGTCGCAGCTTTGCAACTGCTTAAAAACAACAACAATGTTTAACAGCACAACCGATTTCTTTTATAACCACTGAGAACGCCAATGCCATTACTTGTCACATTGACAAAAATCTGACTAAACTTCAACTTCGCATGCAGATTACAATGGTGGGTCATAAAATGGAACTCACAACAGTAAATCCATATAAAAAATGACGATCTTATATAATTATGAGAAGTCATAATTCAAACAGTTAAACATAAAGAGAGAAATCCCAGAACGATTTTCTTTTAATGAAAGAGAGACGGAGAGGCAGAAAGGGGTTGGGAAGGAGAGCGAACGAGTGTGTGTGTGGAGGGGGGGGTGGACAGCCAGGGAGGAGAGATAGGAAGGTCTGAGAGAGAGCGGCGAGAAAGAGAGGGAGAGAAAGAGAGGGAGAGAGGGGGGAGAGAAGGAGGGGGAGAGGGTTGCAGGCCGACAGATTAACAGCCCCAAACTGAAAACTGATTAAAACCCAACCTTTGATTCAACGCCCGCAAGCAAATTCTTGACAGATGACAGCATGCTTATTCCGCATAGCAGGGCAGATCCAAGCTCTATACAGAACACAATTAAGACACCTTCAGACGAGACTTCTGGCAAAAGCTTAATTGTCACGTTGGCGATATCAGTCACGGAGCCACAGACACACGAACAGAGCCAGCTCTCACAGCATGCTGAAACGGGGAGTCCCAGCCAGCAGAGCAAGTTTCCAAACTTCCGATCGGATTAAGGTATGCGTGGATCTTCAGGCAAAGTAGCTGTTTGCTGTTACTGGCTGGGAGGTCTTACGGTGAACTAACATACGGCTCTCTGTCACAGCAAATTGTCCTACAAATTTAAACTGCAATGTGGGACTATGTTGCTGGATCTCACTGTATTAATCAATTGATTATTCGTACTTATAACATCTGTTTGTGGTATAGTCGTGCTGATTTGTGTTTGAAGTATAGCAAGGACTGGCTGTTAGGTCCAAATGGACCTAACACTGCTATCGTTGAGTATTAAAGTTTTCGAGTTCGAGTTCACTGCAACGTATTGTTGCAACACAATGTGCAACCACTGGAGATGGGGATACGAGGACGACAAGGTGGGGTACAATGGAGAAATGCCTGGGAGTGACTGTGAGGCTTGTTACACGGGTGCATTGCCATCAGCAAGAGAGTGAACATGGGTCGTTGCTGCAATGTTTTATGAGCACAATGCGTTTTCTGGCAGACGAGTTAATTTCCGCAGTGGATTAATTAAGTTTTCTTGCAATTGCTATTGTGGGAATGTTGTATGTTACTTTGCCGTTGCAAACTGTGAGACAAAATTAACATGCTCTAGAAATATATGTCTGCTACTCAAGCTGTGAGACCTTTAAAGGTAAACTGTTTGTGGCAATGACATCTCTCGTGGAAATAAGGTCACTGGATGCAACTCGATCAAGCTGTGAAACAAATAGAGCGTATCGTGGGAATATGTCACTCTCGTTTTCTATGCGACACAAACACAAACATATCGTGGGAATAAGCTACCGGTTGTAACTCAAGTCGTAGGACAAACTGAGCGTATTATGGGAATATGTCACTCACGCTGGAAATCGTAAAAAACAAAGTGAGCATGTCGCGGGTGTGTGTGTGTGTGTGTGTGTGTGTGTGTGTGTGTGTGTGTGTGTGTGTGTGTGTGTGTGTGTGTGTGTGTGTGTGTGTGTGTGTGTGTGTGTGTTTGTGTGTGAGTGTGTGCGCTTGCGTGCGTGCGTGCGTGCGTGTGGGTGGGTGAGACTGAATCAAGCTCAGTGGCTGTAACTTAATCTGTTCGAAAAATCTAAGCGTACATCTTGAATAAGAAATGTAAACGTACATCTTGAATAAGGTACATGTCGCTGGCTGTCACTCAAACCGTCAACCGAAACCAAACGCGGAAACTGAGAAGAAGGCGAAAGAAGTGGCACACCTTTAAGAACAGCAAACAATTTAGACGAATGACATGCACAAAACTCTGAGAGCATTCGTGCATAAATCAAGATGCTAGAAGTTGACGCAGACTGATTTTGACTGAATGCATTATCAAATGAACCAGGCGGCAAGA
>JABMCL010003485.1:792500-802500 GCA_018857735.1 Alviniconcha marisindica | reverse complement strand
GAGAGAGAGAGAGAGAGAGAGAGAGAGAGAGAGAGAGAGAGAGAGAGAGAGAGAGAGAGAGAGAGAGACAGAGACAGAGACAGACAGACAGACAGACAGACAGACAGACAGACAGACAGACAGACACAGACAGAGAGAGACAGAGAGACGAGGGGATACACAGCAGGTTTTCATTCGATTACTCGTCCTGTTTGTTAAAATATCGATGTTTGACCTTTGACAGCACGACCGTGAGTGCCGCCATGTTGTTCCCAACACTCTGTGTCAGCGACGTCATGAACAACCCCGCAATGCTTGGCAAAAGTATCGAGTCCGTCAAGAATCAATCTCATTCTGCTCTTCATTGGGAGCTAACCAACAAGAGGTCAAATTTGACGCTATTTTTTTATATTTTTAATTGTGCACATACTGACGGAAGAAAGGAACTTCCTTTTTAACGCGCAGTCAACCATGATGGTTATATCATGGCTAAAACATTGACTTAACAACCACTAAGGCGAGTTGACAGAAATATTTGCACAATTTCTGCCTTCACATGCCAGCTTGCGTCTTCGCACTGGTTACTCTTGTATCGCCATCCAGAACGCATTGCAGGCAGGTATAGCCACCAGAATGCCACAGTTAACAACGGAGGTGGCGGTGTGGCCAAGCGATAAAGACACTCCACTCAGGATGGAGAGGCTGCAGGTTCGAATCCTGAGTGGGGCAGAAACACGAGGGCTGTCAGTCACCCGAACACTTCAGCCAATCACGACGTAACAAATGAACCCTTTCACTGCCATGATGTCATTTGAAAACAACCAATGAAAGTGCGAAATCTGAAATCCTTAAGCCTTTCAGCTTTCTTTCTCGCATTAGCACCTGAAAGGATTTTCATCAAAACGCACAGTATTGAAAGCAGATTTGCTTTAGGGGCGGAAAATATACTGTTTGCTGGCGTATGCGTGCACTTTTCAGCCCGGAATTGTTTCATGCTGGGGCAGTGAAGGGGTTAATCCGTCTGAACAACCCAAAGTGTGACCGCAATGTTGTCCTCACAAAGCCAAAGCATATCAACGGAGCGAAAGCCTCAACGTAAGTAATGAAGCAACCCTGTGTGAAGAAAAGACAGGATGATCCGGAAAAACAGCCTGAAAGTAAGTACTGATGAAGCACTTTGTATGATGAAAAGTCCGTTCGATTCAGAACAAAGGTCTGAAAATAAGTACTGATGAAACACTCTGTATGATGAAAAGACTGTTCGATTTAGAACAAAGGCCTGACAAAATAAGTACTGATGAAGCATTTGTATGATGAAGAGTCTGTTTGATTCAGAACAAAGGCCTGATAAATCAGTACTGATGAATCACTTTGTATGATGAAAAGACTGTTCGAGTCAGAACAAAGGCCTGAAAATGAATACTGGTGAAGCACTCTGTATGGTGAAAAGTGTTCGATTCAGAGTCTGTTCAATTCAGAACAAAGGCCTGAAAATAAGTACTGATGAAGCATTTGTATGATGAAAAGTCTGTTAGATTTCGAACAAAGGCCTGGAAATGAGTACTGATGAAGCACTCTGTATGATGAGAAGAAAAGACGTCGATTCGGAACAAAAGCTCCAGACTAAGTGGTAAGGCATTTTCCTTGATGACGAGATATACATATTATGACTTGATGACGAGATATACATATTATGACTTGATGACGAGATATACATATTATGAGTTGCAATCGAATGAAACAGTCCGCACTCATCCGCGCTGCAGAATCAGGCTCCAATCACCGAGCGGTGAAAACGGCGCCACACGAAGCTCAGATGGAAAGCTGGAGGTGAGGAATGAGGCAGGGACTTAGCGCGCAACCCTCTACCCTCTCTCTTTCGCCTACCTGCAGTCTCAGACACGTGAAATGCTCATTAGCCCACGTTTGTCCGACAAAAACCGCTGTCTTTGGAGAAACCCTGCCGAGATTTCACACATTCCAGGGAATAACCAGGACGGGTATAATTCTTCTTCTTCTTCTTTCGTTTAAGGGCCCGCAATCAACATGTCGATTATTCCGGCGCCTATAATTATATTTATAGCGCGACTCAGCCGCTGCTGGTTTTCCGGGGGAGGAAGGGAAGGAGGAGAGTAGGTGCAGGTGGGGGAGAGGGGTGGAGGAGATTCGAACTTGTCAGGGGATCGGGAACAACCCCCAGCTGGAACAGCGTAGCATGCAGCGAACAAAAGGCAGAAGGGGCAGATAAGTCAGCCGGCTCTACCTTGGCGGACGGAGGTGGGGTTGGAGGCAGCAGGCGATTCGACTTCTTGGGCAGCTGCTGAACGATGGGCCCCACGTTGTCCAGGTCGTCGTAGGTCTCCTGCAACCGTTGGACGCCTTAGTTCACCACCACGCGCCAACCGGCCTCGTGCACCCCACCCCGGCAGTGCAAGCAGACAGTTGTTTTGACGGTTGTGTGAATGTGTTCTTGTGTCCTGGTGTGAAACTGCGGCTGACAGGCCCGGGGGCTTGCTGGTGTTTTCCTTAACTTTGTGGTCTATCATTATTTTGTATTGGAATAAATCCGGCAGTGCAGACAGTCATTTGCTTTCACTGTGGCTTGTTGTTGTTGTTGTTGTTGTTGTTGTTGTTGCTGCTGCTGATTTTTTGTTTTGTTTGTTTGTTTTCTTTGTTTTTGTTTGTTTGCTGTTTTGCTGTTTTGTTGTTGTCGTTTGTTTTGTTTTTAAATCAACGTGTTCTTGTGTCCTGAGGGGAAAACTGTGTGGTGGACAGGACGTTAAATTGCAAGTAAGTCTATAAATGAACACCCCCCCCCACACACACACACCCCCACCCGCCCCCAACCACCACCACCTCAACACATTTTTTCCAGGCAGTTCAACATGAACTTCTGTAGAATTTTAACACTTTAGTGATTTCGTCAATAGTAATTAGCTGTGCTTGTACCGTAACATCTGCTGCGACATGGAATTTGCGTCGAAAGGTAATTTGGATGCACGTTTACCTCCCCCCCCCCCCCCCCCCCCCCCCCCCGCCCCATCCACCCCCTGTACACTTCATGAACAAAGCTTAATATCAATGCATCCGATGTACTTCTTTTCCACAAATATATTTGAAATGGTGAGAGAGGAGAGAGAGAGAGAGAAGAGAGAGAGAGAGAGCGAATGAGATGAGGAGACGAGAGAAGAGAGAATGAGACAGTAAATAAAGACGTGAGAGAGAGAGAGAGAGAGAGAGAGAGAGACAGAGAGACGAGAGAGAGAGACAGAGAGACAGAGAGAAGAAGAGAGAGAGAGACAGAGAAGAGACAGAGAGACAGAGAGAGAGAAGAGACAGAGACAGAAGACAGAGACAGACAGACAGAAGACAGACAGACAGACAGGCAGAAGAGACAGAGAGAGCAGAGAGAGAGAGACAGAGCAGAACAGCAAACATGACAAGCACGAAAGATCTCTGTAACTTCTGTCTGTCTGTCTGTCTGTCTGTCTGTCTGTCTGTCTGTCTGTCTGTCTGTCTCTCTCTCTCTCTCTCTCTCTCTCTCTCTCTCTCTCTCTCTCTCTCTCTCTCTCTCCACACACACACACACACACACATACACACACACACACACACACACAAACAAACGTGTGTACCTGCGGAGGAAGGGCAGGGGGCAGGCTGGGGGGAGGCCTAGCAGGAGGCCTGGCCGGGAGTGGTGGTTGTTCATCACAGTCATCATACACCTGCTGCAACATTACAACACATCTTTACCAGCTGCAGCATTACAACACACCTTTACCTGCTGCAGCATTACAACACATCTTTACCTGCTGCAACATTACAACACATATTTACCTGCTGCAGCATTACAACACATTTTTACCAGCTGCAGCATTACAACACATCTTTACCTGCTGCAACATTACAACACATCTTTACCTGCTGCAGCATTACAACACATCTTTACCTGCTGCAGCATTACAACACATCTTTACCTGCTGCAACATTACAACACATCTTTACCAGCTGCAGCATTACAACACATCTTTACCTGCTGCAGCATTACAACACATCTTTACCTGCTGCAGCATTACAACACATCTTTACCAGCTGCAGCATTACAACACTACAACACATCTTTACCTGCTGCAGCATTACAACACATCTTTACCAGCTGCAGCATTACAATACCACACAACTTGATCAGCTGTAACATTACAATATAGTTTTACCAGCTGTAACATTTCAATATAGTTTTACCAGCTGTAACATTACAATATAGTTTTACCAGCTGTAACATTACAATATAGTTTTACCAGCTGTAACATTACAATATAGTTTTACCAGCTGTAACATTACAATATAGTTTTACCAGCTGTAACATTCAATATAGTTTTACCAGCTGTAACATTACAATATAGTTTTACCAGCTGTAACACAATATAGTTACCACAACACATTTACAGCTCACTTACAACACACCATCAATGTAACATTACACACCTACATGCACTACACCCCACACACACACACACACACACACACACACACACACACACATACACACACACACACACACACACACACACACAAACACACAACACACACACACACACAAACACACATCACACCACACACACCACACACACACCACAACACACACAACACACATACACACACACAACACACACACAACACAAACACACATACACACAACACACACACACACACACACACACACACACACACACACACACACACACACACACACACTCAGACAGGGCGACAGAGAGAGGCACAAAGAGAGGCAGACAGACTGACAAGAAGAAGGATGACGAAGAAGAGGGGTGAGTGTGCGGGAAACAGACACAAACACAGACAGTCAGACACAGACGAGGATGGCAGAGTGAGAGACAGAAACACTGACAGACAGACAGACAGACAGACACGGGGACGGTAGAGTGAGATTCAGACAGAGAGACACTGACTGACAGACAGACAGACAGGCAGGGATGAGAGAATGAGAGTCAGTTACAGACAGACAGCTAGACAGAGACAGGCTGACAACGCCGAGTCAGGGAAAAAGAAAGAGGGAGACTAAGTCAGACCTCTGGAGCTGCTGGTGGCTTGTTCTCATCACAGTCGTCATAAACATCCTGGAAATAATGAATACCACGTCAGCAATGCAGGCAAGAGTTAGCATTTCCACTACCGCAATTATCCATTTGATCCATTACGGCTACCTTAATTTGTACGTATCAAATCTCTGTCAACAAAAAGTATTAATCTGACATATCGTCGCAAAAAAAGGAAAAAAAGAAGAAGAAAAAAGGAAAAGAAAAAAAGGCAAAACCTGTATTAATATGCTGGTCATAGGTATTTTTGCTTGAATTTGTTCGCCCTTCTAAATGTGTTTGCACGTGTGATGTATAACAGTTACTGAACTAGAAGGAATCAAAGATGAACGATCTCTCTCTCTCTCTCTCTCTCTCTCTCTCTCTCTCTCTCTCTCTCTCTCTCTCTCTCTCTCTCTCTCTCCCTCTCTCTCTCTCCCTCTCTCTCTCTCTCTCTCAATGAATAATAACGGCACCTTGGCGTTATTATTGATGATGAATTTAGCTGGCGACCACACATTATTGGTACATGTAAAACTGTTTCAAAAATCTTTATCTGTTATCACAACTCAGACACTTTGTGGACACTCCTAAGCGCAAGCTGTTTCACCTAACTTATGCATCAACTGTCTGGGACGGCTGTAGTGATGTCTTATTTAACAAACTTAATTCTCTTCACAGAAGAGCTGCAAAATTGATATCTGATTCCTCTTTATCAACCGATACAAAGCTACGGTACTTGGGAATGCTTCCACTCAAAGAAACGCTTATGTTCAATAAGGCAGTGTTAGTATTCAAAGCATACAGAAATCTTGCACCTCCGTACCTTAAACAGCTTTTTATCTTTTCCAACATTCGCGCCACATATCAAGATATATAACTCTGCCCAAACCAAGAACAGACCTTTTTAAAACTAGTTTCTCATTTTCAGGAGCATCCTTGTGGAATACCATCCCAAATCAAATAAAATCATGCAATTCACTTACCAGCTTCAAAACACAACTTTATAAATGGATCAGAAGCAGACTGTTATAAATAACCACACAACACACACACACACACACACACACACACACACACACACACACACACACACACACACACACACACACACACACACACACACACACACACAACCACAGACAATCACACACAATAAATTGGTTTCTAATTATATTGATGATTATTCACTAGTGATTTGATTATTACTTGTATTGTTCATAATTATCGATTGGCATATTTATATGATAGATATATATATATATATATATATATATATATATATATATATATATATATATATATTATATATATATATATATATAAGTGTTTGTAACGTTCCAAGGACAGGTTGAACGACAGGCATTCGTGCTTAAACCTTTATCCTTGTGTAATAAAGTTCAATCAATCAGTCAATCAATCAATCTCTCTCTCTCTCTCTCTCTCTCTCTCTCTCTCTCTCTCTCTCTCGCTGTGGAATTAGAGGGATGGGAAATAGCTCTGTTGGGCTCTGTTGACAGAGCGACCGGCCGAAAGGTCATGCGCAATACCGACGCGGGTTCGAGTCCCAGGGGCGGCAAGGAATGGATGGGGATTTTTCTCCCAGAGTCAACTGTCAGTGCATTCTCTCCTACGGTGTTCGCACAGCCTCCGCGCTAAGTCGCATGCAGCTAACATTTGTGGCACTGTTATGCCAAGGGTCTTTGTTCATTTAGTTCGGGTAGGAATCAGAAGACTGTTCCTGAAGGCGGTGTAGCTGAGTGGGTAAGGCAGTGCACTCGGACCGGAGACTGGGTGGAAATCATGCTTCGGGAAATCGCGTTATCCACCCAGTCCCCTCTCTGACGTCCTTGGCTGGATTCACGTCACGGGGTCAGCGTCCCAACGTTTTCACGAGATGTTGTTGCAGAAATCCCCAGCTGAACACTCTAGGAGTCACCCGGTATATGCAACGTACTATACGCTGACAAATGCATTCCACAGGGTGAGCATTACAAGTGTCATCTATTTTGTTGTGTTTTGTGGTGGTGGTGGTGGTGGTGGTGGGCGGTGGGGTATTTTTGCTGTTGTTTCTATCACACCACCACATGGGTAGCGACAAGCGGCTTCGGAGGCTTCATCACCGTTTGTGGAGAGCGGACGATATCGCGCAAGGAGGCTAATTATGACGACTGAAGATAGTCCCCACATATCTACGCAGACCATTTCAATCCATCGTTGGTGCTCTGGCTGGTGTCAGTTAATATAATTTTATTGCTGCAAACCAAAGCTGAGGCCATCCGCATGAGATGAAAACCCGAAGTGGACGTGCACCACAGAAGCAGGCACGTTACAAATCCCACGGGGATGCTAGCAACTAATTAACCTATAGTCCTGTTGAGTGGACCAAGCGACCCAACTTGTGGCTTTTTTCAAGGCAGACAAACCGGACCTCTTCTAGAAGGATGCCGAATGGGACAAAAAAGGGTACAGAAGTAGACACACAAATACTCACGCCAGGTGTTTCTTCATTGCAATCATCATAAATTTCCTGAAAAGACAAACACGTGCATCTAAACTAATACAGAATATATCTGTCAGTCGGTAGGTCAGTCTACAGTGTCTACACCTATACAGAATATATATGTCAGTCGGTAGGTCAGTCTACTGTGTTTACACCTATACAGAATATATGTCAGTCGGTAGGTCAGTCTACTGTGTTGACACCTATACAGAATATATCTGTCAGTCGGTAGGTCAGTCTACTGTGTTTACACCTATACAGAATATATGTCAGTCGGTAGGTCAGTCTACTGTGTTTACACCTATACAGAATATATGTCAGTCGGTAGGTCAGTCTACTGTGTTGACACCTATACAGAATATATCTGTCAGTCGGTAGGTCAGTCTACAGTGTCTACACCTATACAGAATATATCTGTCAGTCGGTAGGTCAGTCTACTGTGTTGACACCTATACAGAATATATGTCAGTCGGTAGGTCAGTCTACTGTGTTGACACCTATACAGAATATATCTGTCAGTCGGTAGGTCAGTCTACTGTGTTGACACCTATACAGAATATATCTGTCAGTCGGTAGGTCAGTCTACTGTGTTGACACCTATAAATCCAATGTTTAAAAATGCCGAAGGTGTAAACTAGCTCAGAAAATCATACTGCTATAAATAGCCAGCACAGGTGCAAATGCTTCTTACTTTACTCCTGACGCTTGTACTGCTAAATACTGTCAGTCAAGCGTGGACAGTCAAAACACAAAAAGGGAACATAAAACAGATGTACAGAGCTCTTACTTACTGTCATAAACCGAATTCGGTATCACGGAATACTTCCCTCGTGTGAACATTTACTTACTGTGAGTGGATTCTGTTCTTACACCACGTGGATAATGCTATCGTAAGCTGTATCATGAAATGTGACCACTTACACAACAGGTGCACTTTATGACACTAGGCGAATATCAGAATTCCCTCATGTGCACAAAATTATCTTCTTAAACCACGTTACTTTTCTTTAATGAAGTACATTATCGTTAGATGCATTACGATTTATAATAGGGTGGCTTGTTTCGCGCGCGCGCGCGCGCGCGCGTGTGTGTGTGTGTGTGTGTGTGTGTGTGTGTGTGTGTGTGTGTGTGTGTGTGTGTGTGTGTGTGTGTGTGTGTGTGTGTGTAGCGTGTATGCTAATCACTGTCTTAAGGTACACTGAAATAACTACACTTACATCAGGTCCACCGGTGGTGGGGTCAACGTCGTCTTCTGGATCCGAGTCATTCTGAGGGACAAAAGAGACACAAGTCAGAACTACTGGTATGCTATCAGCTGCGCCCAGTCCATGGAAAAAAGCCTGTATACACTCAAGCCACCAGTTAGTCACCTGATTTTAACGTCCTGTCGACCGCACAGGGTCACCTCTGGACAGGCATTGCCCTTTAACAACCACCGTCCCAACAATGAAAAAATAAAATAAAACGGGGGGGGGGGGGGGGGGGGGGCGTGGGAATGTCGACAGAGTTTAAAGGGGTATTGAATCAGAAGTGCAAGTCGGTCTGAAAACGTAGACCATGTGCAAATAAACATTTTTATCTGTATTCTTTATCTAGTTGTTCTACCAAAACAACACAATCCGTGTTTTAAAACTCAAATTAAATTTTGAGCTCATCAGGTAGCAACCACGTTGGTTGACACTTTACCGGTGAACAGCAGAAACGGGCCGGCTCATGATGTATTTAATACTTTTGGCCGCGCATGCTTGCCTGGTTCATGGGGTTGCCCTAATGCTACCTTACATGAACAGACATAAGATAAAACATTGATTAAAAAACACTGATAATGCTATGGGGTCGCTGATACAGACTACCAGGTGCACAATGGCATGTTTTCGTCTTTCAAACGTCGAGTTATAAATAAACAAGATCAGAAATCGGGTGAAAAACTGCAGAGTATTTTTCCTTCTTTTTTTCTGCTTCTTTTTTTCTTTTTCTTCTTTTTTTAATATGATTATTTATTACTGATTTATTCTATTCCATTTCCATCGATAGGCTTCCTGATTCTTCTTAAAGTACTGTGTTGTGTAATGTACAATGTGGCATCGCACTGGAATGTGTACTAAATCCAAGAAGAAAGCAGTAACAACAATACAAGAGCAAAATTTTATGCTCAAGCGATTCAAAGGCAGAAGGGAAAAAGCACAGTAATCGAATATAACGGGAATTTAAAAAAAAAGAAAAAAGGTGGGGGGGGGGTGGGGGGGGGGGGGGGTGGAAGGAAGAAACAGTGACCAAGCAAGTTAGCAGAACATAACAGGGACAAACAAACAAACAAAAAGGTCGTGAAGCACATCAGTAGAACGTAACAGGAACAAAAAACAGTCACGAAGCACAGTAGTAGAATATATCAGGAACAGAAAACAAAAACAAACAAAACAAA
>JABMCL010003485.1:785000-787500 GCA_018857735.1 Alviniconcha marisindica | reverse complement strand
CTCCGAGCCACCAATCGCACAATATCAATTCCATGTGTGTGGGCGCGTGAACGGAAACCTGTGAACACGTGTGTGTGTTAGGTTACACATCCATCCTAATTTACACACACATAGTCTACGTGGTGTGTGTGTGTGTGTGTGTGTGTGTGTGTGTGTGTGTGTGTGTGTGTGTGTGTGTGTGTGTGTGTGTGTGTGTGGGTGTGTGTGTGTGTGGTGGTGCGTGCGTGGTGTGTGGGGGGTGCGTGCGTGCGTGCGTGCTGTGTAGTGTGTGTGTGTGCGCGGTGCGGCGTCGTGCGTGCGTGCGTGCGTGCGTGCGTGCGTGCGTGCGTGTGTGTGCGTGCGCGTGTGCAGTCGACTCTGTGACTGCAAGGCCGTTGTGTTTCTGTGCGTGTCACTTTCACTTTGCTTTGTTTGACTAAGTATGAGTGGTAATGTATTATTATGCAACTGATTTTTGTGATAGTATTTATGCATTCCATGCTTTTGTTTAATTAAATGACAAAGCTCGTTGTGCCACCAAACGCGCACAATAAATTCCACAGGCTAAACAGCCTAGATCATAATAATGCAGTTACTCCCCGGCCTCTCTCACGCACACACAGTCTCTCGTGTAATACATTACTATGACGTAAAATCACCCCTATGTCTCATGCTGTCAGCTCCTTCTATAAAGGCAGGAACTAAGTAGGCTCAATACAGTTTCCGGGACAAAGGAAACCGTGAGCAGTAAGAGTGCTTGGTGAATGCAGACCTCGCTCTGATCGTGAAGGTGAGCTATGAATCTGGGAACGTCCAAATTAATACACACATCTTTCTTTTCCTAAAGTAAACTGGCACACAGAAGCTTCACTGATTCAAAGCCTATATTATCAACTGATCTGGCCGAGAGTTGAGACACTGCTCAGCTGGTAAGGAGACGGTCTCGGGGTCAAATCCACTTCAGCTCATCTTCCTTCAAAAAAGATGTGATTTACGGACACTGCCGTGCCTACCACAATTCAGTATGATTCAACTGACTCAGAGTACTGCCATTCTTAATGCAGTCAATGTGCTGAACGTTGACAGTACATGTGAATCAAGAATACCCTCTGGTCTCTCCCTACCTCCTAGGATCTCCAAGTTTCCATTAGTATTTTTTTTCTAAAGACAACTGGGCATTTAAAAAAGTCTAACAACAACTCATTGACAATCCCACACTCCCAGCAACACTTTCCAACATTCTTCCTCCAAGTTGCCATCACTGGTTACGCCATTGAAGGGGCACTAACTTTTATCTCCGTGCATCTATCAACTGAAATCACCCTCTAAGTCTACTGCTGTCAGCTCCCTCCATAAAATTCATGAAAAAGTGGTGTATTAAAACTGTGAAATCAACCACACATAAATACTGGGTGTGTTTGCTCTGGACAAAAAATGAGTCCCGTCTCAAGGTGAACAATTTGAGTATTAAGATCTAAACACATAAAAAGGTAAAAAAGAACACTGTTCATTCAGACAAAACACAACATGCACATTTTGGGGTAATGCTCTTTTTGTAACCTCCAAAACAACACTTTAATTTGCATGTGGTGTTTTGTCCTAATAAATAGCGTTCTTGTTTAGCCTTTCTTCTGTTTGGATCTTGTCTTGAAGTGTTAATCATTATGAGCAGCTATGAAAGATATGTCTGATACAATTTGAATTGTTTCTTGTAAATTTACTGTCATCTGAACACTAACAAAAACAAAACAAAACAAAACAAAAAACCTGTCTGCTGATATGTTAACAAATTATGGCAGTGATTGGAGGAAGGATGTCATAGACCAATGTTTGGAGTTTGTGATAATCTTAGTCAATGTTGGCAATGGTTGGGGGAAGGATGTCACACACCAATGTTTAGAGTTTGTGATCAGCTTAGTCAATGTTGGCAATGGTTGGGGGAAGGATGTCATAGACCAATGTTTAGAGTTTGTGATCATCTTAGTCAATGTTGGCAATGGTTGGGGGAAGGATGTCATAGATCAATGTTTAGAGTTTGTGATTATCTTAGTCAATGTTGGCAATGGTTGGGGGAAGGATGATATAGATCAATGTTTAGAGTTTGTGATTATCTTAGTCAATGTTGGCAATGGTTGGAGGAAGGATGTTATAGATCAATGTTTAGAGTTTGTGATCATCTTAGTCAATGTTGGCAATGGTTGGGGGAAGGATGTTATAGATCAATGTTTAGAGTTTGTGATTATCTTAGTCAATGTTGGCAATGGTTGGGGGAAGGATGTTATAGATCAATGTTTAGAGTTTGTGATTATCTTAGTCAATGTTGGCAGCAGTTGGGGGAAGGATGTCACAGACCAATGTTCAGAGCTTGTGATCATCTTAGCCAGTGTTAACACTAAATTATTTTCCACAGTCTGATGTTCACATCACAGGACCCACACCCAAGGGACTGAAGGTGCACGGTGGGACGAGCCATAGAAATAAAGTAGAAAACAACAACAATTAATCCAATCAAATGGAACAT
>JABMCL010003485.1:757500-765000 GCA_018857735.1 Alviniconcha marisindica | reverse complement strand
TGTTTACAGGGGTAGAGGGTCAACAGCCTGGGTGGTAATTAACCCTTTCTCTGCCAAGGAAGTCGTGCTTCTGATGCAGTTCCTTCAAAGCACTGTATCAGCCAAAACCAATAACGTTCACTATTTTCTTCACCTTTGCTCCACCAGAGTTTGCCTGAAAACTCACTGCTCGAGCAGGACGTCCCATGACGTCGAACAGGCAAATAGGAAACACTTTCGTCGAGTACGTCATAAATTATGATGTCACAAGGGCAGGTTCTACTGACGTATAGACCTGTGTACCCAAGCATGGACAAACCTGTCCCGTCTTTTCCCATTTTGCGGCAAATCCGAAAGAGACCGAGGCAAGTTTGCCCAACAGTACTTGGGTCAACCTCACAAATCAAAATCGGTGGACTACCGACAAACCTAATGGGAAACGCACCACCGAATCACAACAGTCTAATATAGTCTGCGGGGGAGAGGGGTGGGGGTGGGGGGAATTAAGCCTAACCTACCTCTCTGATGAAGTTCGACACTTATTCCTCACTGCGGCATCACAAACTGAACCGAAATGTGTAACTCTGCCTGCTATTTGAGCTATGATATAAATATATAACTGATATTAATAACAATGTGGAATTTATAGTGTGCGTTCGGTGCTAAAAACGCTTTGCCGTTTAATGAAAAAGAAGAGAGAGAGAGAGAGAGAGAGAGAGAGAGAGAGAGAGAGAGAGAGAGAGAGAGAGAGAGAGAGAGAGAGAGAAGAGAGAGAGCATGGAACACACAAAAAGCATGAAATATTCACACAAAAATCAATAGCATAATAATACATTACTACAAAGCGATGTATTCTGGGACGTTCCCCCCTACGTCCGCTTTGGAGGAGTTGTAGAACTTTGCAGTCGACTCTGGTTGGTTGTCGCTGTGCGACAGCGAGATAAACGAAAGGGGTCTATTGTTCCACAACGTCATTTGCTCAGGCTGTTCCTGTAACAGTGCCTTTGTCCTCTTTCTGTCTTCGGCTTATAGCGTCTGAAATTTTAGGTGACGTTTTTAAACATTAATTACCACGCTAATTTTACAAGCATTCCAAAAGTCGTTGGCCTCCAACTCGAATCTGTCCACTACACAGGAAACATTATTTTTAAACCACACAAAACTGTATGTCAACATGGACCGTGTTAAAAGCCATAGCACGGTCCGCTGTAGTTGCTGATTTTGAAGTTCTGATGGACAGGTAAGTATGTATTTGAATAGCTCAGTGGTTAGAGCGCCGGACTGGTGATTGAAAGGTCGCGGGTTCGAATCCCTGCAGGAGCGGCTGGAGAATTTTCTTCTCTAGGGCCAACTTTCTGTGCTGACTCTTATTTCGGTATCCGTTCCACCCCCGTCTTACCGCAGTGGCACGTAAAAGATCCCGGCCATTCTGCCAAAAGTGCAGGTGGATGGTTACAGCTAAACACGCATACACCTTACGTATGTGGCTTTGCATGAAGTGACATGGTGCATGGTTGTATGGTGTACACAGAACTTGCGCCGAGACGGCAGCAGTTTCATGTGGCACCAGCCATGCCAGCGCTGTAAGTACACCACTTCGGTGGATATTCAAAAACGCGCTATAAAAAGCTAGTCACTCATGTAGAATCCTATGCGAGCGCAGTGAGTCTGCTCGAGAGCGGAGAATAGCGCTATATAAAAGCAATCATCATCATCATCATCATCATCATCATCATCATCATGTGTTTATATGAACACTTGTCTAGCGTCTCATCTCGAGATGGGTCCTGGGCACTCCACAATGGCAGCTATAGCGCCGTGCCCTGCATCCGAGCAGACCAAATACACTCTAGTCATAATTATGCGACTCTGAATGAGTGACTGCATAGCGCTTTACACAGCGCTTTTCGAATATTCACCAGAGTGGTTTACAGCGCTGTTCATAATTATAAGTATACGGACCACGTGAAACTGCTGCCGTCTCAACTTGCCGTTCTGTGAATACCATACAATCATGCACCAGCTTGTGGTACGGCCCACTCTATTTGAAGCCACTTACGTAGAGTGCATGTGTGTTTAGCTGTAACCTGCTACCTGCAGTTTCCGCAGAATAACGGAGGTCATTAACGTGCTACTGCGGTAACACAGGAGTGGAACGGATACCGAAATGAGAGTGCACAGAAAGTGACCCCGGAAAAGAAAATTGTCACGAGGTTCCTGCCGGGACTCGAACCCGAGACCTTTTGATCACGAGTCCGTCGCCCTGCCATTCAGCTATCTCCGCTCCCCATGCACGGTATGCTCTTCGAAAAACTCGCGAACTAGTCAAAGGCTTTTCCTCTTTCTGTGAGGCTTTCGTCTTCACTCTCATAGAAAAACCACCTCTTCTCTTCTGCACACCGATCTGTCGTTTTATTTTTTCTCATTCTACCAACACCATCACCAGTAATGCATGTATTTGTATTTGTAATAGTAGTAGTAGTAGTAGTAGTAGTAGTAGTAGTAGTAGTAGTAGAAGTTGTGTGTGTGTGTGTGCGTGTGCGTGTGTGTGTGTGTGTGTGTGTGTGTGTGTGTGTGTGTGTGTGTGTGTGTGTGTGTGTGTGTGATAAAACGAGTGTATCCTTATGTCTTTGTAAGTGCTGCGGGTTCTTACGAGATGGGGCGCCATAAATTATATATATATATATTGTTGTTGTTATTGTGCGACCCTTATCTCTTCGGGTTTGAGGACTGTAACGTCAATAGATGCTTCATATGCCAAACAAATACAATCATTAGTGGTCAGTCCTGATCATTGAAACGAAACGTTTTGGTGCCTTGCGTCTCTTTTTCTAAATAAACAACCTTTGCATTGCTTTTACGGGTGGACAGTAGTTTCAGTCATTTGTCTTTCCCTTCTGGGATCTCGGCAGATGACTGGGCACTAAATGTCCAATGAACGTGGATACTCTGTCCTACGAGAATGGGAAGTTCTTTGCTCCGGCGGGCGGGTTTGCCCCGGTTTCCCCTGCCTGTGCAGTCAGTATTCTCCAAGCTGTCTCAGTTTATGTGCTCCACCTTCGCCTGACTTGCCCGAGAACTGACAGAAATAAATAATGTATATATACGTCGTGCACATTACCTGTAGGCCGGTTGGGGACAGGTGTAGCTGACTGTTTCAAGCTGCAGCCCAAACCAACTACTTTGTATGCGACTGCAGGACTGTAGGAGAAAAGTGTTGACAAGGAAGAGGTGAGTATATAACTTTCTATTTAACTGAAATAATTATACCGGGGGCGGTTTGGCTTGGGCGAGGAGAAAGCCATGGCTGAAATGTATTAACAGCTCGCTCTTTCTCGGTCATTGCAGCGGTCATGGGAGAGGAGAAAGCCATGCCAGATTTTCGTCTAACAGCTAGCTAGCCCACTCATCCTCGGTCACTGCAGCTGTCATGGCAGAGAAGGAAAGCTGTGCAGACATTCATGTAACAGCTCACTTGTTCTTGCTGACTGCAGCAAGCGTGGGAGAGGAGAAAGCCAGGCCAGATTTTAATTGTAACAGCCCACTCGTTCTCTGTAACAGCAGTCATGGCAGAGGAGAAAGCTGTGAAACTGACACACAGAAACAAACACCCTAAAAAAGTAAAAGACATTCATGTAGCAGCTCCCTCGTTCTCTGTGATTGCAGCAGTCATGGCAGAAGAAAAAGCGCAGAAGTTCACGCAGGAACACGATCCACACGACGCGGTTGTCTATGCTGTCAACTACAGTGCTCATCGACAGGGAATCACACCTGTGGAGTCCACGCAGGTCTACGACAAATGGATCACTTACGACCAGGTAACCATGCAGTCGGTATCTTCGTTGTCATACCAGAGAACGCCTAGTTCTGTATAGACGGTCGCAGGTTGTTGGTCTTGCTGGTGGTAGTGATGGCGATAGCGATGGTGCTTCTGCTGCCCACTGTATTGCTGCTGTTGTCGTGGATGTTATTTTGGTGCTTTGGCTGTTGCTGTTGTTGTTGGCGGTGGCGATACGTTTGTCGTTTCCTTTTCCTCTGCTTCCTTGCGGTAGCTGTGTCTTCGCCTTCTTTCATTTTCTTTCCCCATGTTTTGTTTTTGTTTTGGGGAGGCAAGGGTAGCGATGCACATTTTACGTGTTGCAGTGTGTGCCCTTGTTCCTCTTTCTACGCAAGGCCTAGTAATGATGATGAAGATGATGACTTTTTAAATTATATTTTTATTAAACCGCCTGCCCTGTGGCTCAACATTCAAAGATTTGAACCTCCGTTGACTGGGGTTTCAGGATTTGAGCCCAGAGCGGTACCGTGGCCCCTTGATTGCGGCAGAGGCTGTGGGAGAGACTTTCCCCACAGAGCGGGACAGTAAACTGATCATTGATGTGGCCGCTGGCACTGGCCTCGTTGGAGAAGAGGTAGGTACAGCAGTACCATAATTCTGCCCCTGGAGAGAGAGAGAGAGAGAGAGAGAGAGAGAGAGAGAGAGAGAGAGAGAGAGAGAGAGAGAGAGAAGAGAGAGAGAGAGAGGAAACTCGAACTGGAAAACTTTTATACTCAAGGATAGTTGCGTTAGGTCCATTTGGACCTAACAGCCAGTCCAGAGAGAGAGAGAGAGAGAGAGAGAGAGAGAGAGAGAGAGAGAGAGAGAGAGAGAGAGAGAGAGAGAGAGCACTTTCTAGTAAAAATGCGACATTACGTTTTCCAAGTGATTTATAACAAACTAACACAATCACGATCTCTGTTTTCGTCCATTTTGCTTATTGCATGTGCACGCGATACTTTAAAGGACTCAGGCCAGTATAATCATAGCAGTGCCTTAATTCTGCCCCTGGAGGGGGTGGGGTGTGGGGGGGGGGGGGGAGACAGACAGACAGACAGACAGAGAGACAGAGACAGACAGAGACAGACAGACAGAGAAACAGAGAGAGACAGAGACAGAGAGAGAGGGATGCTTCACGCTTTCTTGTAAAACGCAACGTTACGTATTCCAGGTGATTTATAAAAAGCTAACTAGTAAGTAACTTGATATGTTACGCCCAGTCCAACAAAATCGCGTTTAATTTCGTCCACTTTGCTTATTGCTTGACTGTGCTGCAGTGACCTTATCGCAGTTGTTCTTCACCTCCTTTTGACCAATGATGACTATAAACCATGCGATCTGCTCCACTCCCCGCTTTTAGCTCTGGAAGTTGGGCTTCAGACAGTTGGACTGCCTTGACCCAAGCCCAGGGATGCTGAAGGTGGCACGTCGGAAAAACCTCTACCTAAAAGAGTTCTGCTGTTACCTGGATGAAAAACGTCTGCCCATTGACGATGGTCGGTACCATTATTTTAGTGTTGGTGGTGACGGTGATGGTGACGGTGATGATGGTTTTAGTGATGAAGGTGGTATGATGGTAGATCATCCACCAGGAAGTTTTGACGACAAGCGTCCGCCCATTGGTGCATGGGGGATTCACCCAGTATTAGTTTAGATGGGAAATTTTGTATTTGTATGATGATGGTGATGATGGTGATGATGATGATGATGACAAGCGTCTGCCCATTGGTGATGGCTAAGTATTGTGTTGTGGTGATGATGATGATGATGCTGATGATGATGATAATGATGGAGATGGTTGGATGGTAGAATATCTGTCAGGAAATGTTCTGCTGCACCTAGGCGGAATGTGAACATAAAACCTGAATAAAAAGACATTTAAAGAAAATGCGTCTGCCTAATTGCCGATGATGACGGCGACAACGGTACGGTTTTGTAGGGCAAAAATGTCTGTAATTATAAAGGATTTGTAGGGGCAAAATTGTCCATAATTACAAAGGATTTGTGGGGGCTAAATTCTCTGTAATTATAAACGGTTTGTAGGGGCAAAATTGTCCATAATTATAAAGGATTTGTAGGGGCGAAATTGTCCGTAATTATAAAGGATTTGTGGGGGCTAAATTCTCTGTAATTATAAAGGGTTTGTAGGGGCAAAATTGTGTTGTTGTAGCGTTCCCAGTCGGGACACTAGTTACAATCATGAGATTGTACATTGACCAATTATGCATTAGGCAGGGTTAGATTATTGCGCGTGTGCCCGTTTAATTAATCAACAACAACAACAAAAAGATGTATTATCCTGCACGTGGGCAGCCATGTGCTGCCTTTATCCCCATTTCTGGAGAGTGGATGCCCTATCAGTTAACCACATACTACTTGAATGTCACATCACCATAGTTATTCCACACAAAAATGGGTATGACGTTAATGCTAGTAACAATGTAAGAGAATGTTTTAGGATACTGATGTTATTCTATTGTTCTATTCTATTCAATTTCTGTTGTTAAATGGATTGTATATAGTCATAACTTACTGTTATAGATCTATCCGTTCTTCCTCTCTTCCTGAGGATGGTTGCTATTTTGCAGCGAGTTTCATATTCGAAGCCTCAGTATATATATATATATATATATATATATATATATATATATATATATATATATATAATATATATATATATATATATATATTATATATATAGCCTCCACATAGCTATGCAACGCAGAACAGCATTAATGTAGCTGGGTGTTGTTGCTGTGTTAGTAAAACATTTAATGCTGAGCAAGCCGAGGCGTGCTGTGACGAGTGGGAATTACGGGGTGGACGTTGGCTTCAGAGCTGAGGCAGCCACCTGTTTGCACCTGCAGTTCTGTTGTGAAAGGTGCTGTGTTTGTTGTGCAGATACCTATGACTGTGCTGTCATTGCGGGCGGGATGGGGGAAGGCCACATCCCTACTGCGGGACTGTACCAGCTGGCGCGAATTGTCAAACCAGGTACTGTGTTCTCTCCGTATTTCCAAACCAGTACTGTGTTCACGCGTATTTCCAAACCAGGTACTGTGTTCACTCGGTATTTTCAAACCAGGTACTGTGTTCACTCGGTATTATCAAACCAGGTACTGTCTTAAATCGATATTTTCAAACCAGGTACTGTGCTAACTCAGTATTTCCAAACCAGGTACTGTGTTAACTCGGTATTATCAAACTAGGTACTGTGTTAAATCGATATTTTCAAACCAGGTACTGTGCTAACTCAGTATTTCCAAACCAGGTACTGTGTTAACTCGGTATTATCAAACTAGGTACTGTGTTAAATCGATATTTTCAAACCAGGTACTGTGCTAACTCAGTATTTCCAAACCAGGTACTGTGTTAACTCGGTATTTTCAAACCAAATATTGTGTTAACTCGGTATTGTCAAACCAGGTATGGACTGTGTTAACTCGGTATTATCAAATCAGATAGTGTGTTCCCTCGGTATTGTCGAATCAGGTATTGTTTACACTCGGTGTTGCCGAACCAGGTATTGTGTTCCCTCGATAGGCCTATTTTCGAACCAGGTATTGAGGTACTGTTATTGTTTTCACAAGTCTTTTCAGAGCAGGCAGTGTTCGTGATCAGTGTCTGTGATCACTGTAATTGTTCCCACGCTGATGTGGCACTAGTGTGTCCGTGATCACTGCACTTGTTCCCACGCTGATGTG
>JABMCL010003485.1:720000-752500 GCA_018857735.1 Alviniconcha marisindica | reverse complement strand
GGGGGACTTCATGAACACTACTTCTTTGGCAGGGGAGGGGGGGGGGGACTTCATGAACACTCCTTCCTTGGGCGGGCGGGGGGAGCGGGGGGCATGGTCTTCTCGTGAACACTCCTTCCTAAGCAGCAGTTTTTGGTGGAAGCACTGCATTTGAAGAAGGTTGTTTAGCTTTCTCTGACTGTAGCTACAGCCGTGGTTACCCCACTACTCTTCCTAGATCTTCATCTATTTTGCACACCCTCCACCATTTTGTTTTCTCTCAAACAGGGAATTGCGCCTATACATTTAAATTCTTGTAACAGCCGCCCTCCTGTTGTAGCCGAAAGGGCCGCTTGGAAAGATGCATATAATTAATTTGACTCAACTGTGTCGCTTTCTGGTTTGATGGGAGTGTTGGCCTGACGTATCTGACAATGCAGGGCACACTGAAATCACACACACACACACACACACACACACCCCCACCACCACCACCACCACCACCACCACCACCAGAACTCCGAAATGATCGGTTGTATGGCTCACAAGTGCATCTGTGTGAGCCAGCTTGGCCCAGCGGTAAAGCAGTAAGCAAGACTTCGATTCGATTCCGCTTCGGCTCTTCTTTGCAAAAGCTGTGGTCTGTGGACGCTTCATAAATACCCTTCTACAATACATTTACCATAGGCGTTCTGATAATGGATCAAATAAATATAAGCAGAAAACAGCTGGCACAGACTGCTCCGGCCTTAATTAAAGCTTCACAAACATTTGGTGACACGTGATCGACTAGCCAGCCGACCGTGGTCAATCTCTTTGCACTTTTCTCTCAAATTGTTCAGTGGAGCGTTTTCAAATTGACGTTGTAATAATAATAATGTACTTGTTTTTATTATACGTTCATCAACGCCATGAGCACTCGCATGATACATATTAACCTAAATACAATATTCTATACACACATAGAACACAGCGATACCAAAATAATTTACACGAAGTAATATAATTATGCAAACGCGCTCACCCTCCCCACCCACACACACACACACACACACACACACACACACACGCACGCACGCACGCACGCACGCACGCACGCACGCACAATGACTGTAGCATAAACTGGGTATTGATATTTGTTGGGATGGAAATACTTTGAGAAGAGGAAGGTTTTCAGTTTGGCTTTAAAAGATGACAGGGTTGAGCAGTGTCTAAGATCTTGTGTGAGTGAATTCCAAATGTCGGGTCCAAAGCAAGGGAGAGAGCAAAAGCCATGAGTCTTGTGTTTGTATTGTTGGATTTTCAGCATGCGTGTGTCAGAAGAAGAGCGTAGTGTACGAGAAGGAATGTAGACATGTAGGATCAAGCGATATTATCAATTACAGATATAAAATCATATATGTATATGTCTTGAATTAAAAATTGCATATATAATGATAGTAATAAGAATAATAGTCATAGGGAACTTATAGAGCACTTTTGGGAACTCAGAGTGCTTTTCAATTTAAAGAAAAACATACAATGCGCAAAAAGTTGAAGTACTCCTAATTATACAAATCAACGGTGTGAAAGTATACAAAACAGGAAAACTGACAAACATTTTCATACACGCCAGTTTCAGGGGAAGTATGATCTGTACAATATCCAGTCAGTGTAAAACTTGTTGGGTCTGCTGTTTACTATGTAATAATATTATTCAACTTCAAATCTATTCTCATATTTTATGTATATAATATTATATTTAGGTTAATATGTATCATGTGAACGCGCTGGGCGTTGAAGAGCGCATAATAAAGGTACATTATTATTATATATAGTATCATAGATCAAAGCATAATCAACAAATGGCAATTCAACTTGTTCGCAACGTTACGAGTTCCTTCCTTCAATTTAACCAAAACACACTGACTGCATCGATGCAACATTGCTGGGACCCTATTTGAAGATGGATACCACCGGCGAAGCAAGTAAGTAAGCATGGTGCTGAACATCCACAGAAATCATGACTTATTACGGACGGGCTACCACCGGCAGCACTGGCCTGTTATCTATGCTGGAGGGACGGACTGCAAGGACAGCACTGTCCAGCGAAATCTGTGCAGGTTGTCCGAAGCACATCAAACTACTGTTTTGTGTTACTTCGAGCTTTTAATCAGGCCCAAACTCAAAAAGTACTAAATGCATTTTAATGCGGTTTAAAATGCCAGAACTGTGGGCCTTTATCTTTCTACTTATCCAAAATTATCATCGTTGCTTAGTCCATCAAAGGAAGCTAAAGTAAAATTAACAACGCGGCGAGCTCAGCCTGCCTTGGAACCGAATTAGCAGCAATTAACCTCATATAATGTATTAATTAACTACAGCACGACCTGTACTCCGAAACACTATTATAGATTTGAAACTAGGGCCCTACAACACACCAAACATTCACTACACACGCAGTCCTCCTCTTTATCTACCAATTTTTTTTTAAAGAAATGAGTCTGGGTCACAAACACAAACGCTAAATTTGGCGCCTAACCGGTTCATTAAACGGCTGATGTCTAATACATGTAAACAGAATCAGTAGGACTGGCAGTGTTGCATGTTTAGATTGGCTTTTTATTATTATTATTATTTATTATTTAGTTGTTGTTGTTGTTGTTGTAAAGGATGAAAGCGTCGTTGAGCACATTGCAGATGTATGATGTCATTTATTATTATTGTTATTGTTTGATATATTATTATGAACTGTGTGTATTCAGGGGGCGTGGTTTGCATCGTGATGCGGGAGGTTGTTGTTGTAAAGGTTCAAAGCGTCATTGAGCACATTGCAGATGTATGATGTCATGTATTATTATTGTTATTGTTTGATATATTATTATGAACTGTGTGTATTCAGGGGGTCTGGTTTGCATCGTGATGCGGGAGGTTGTTGTTGTAAAGGTTCAAAGCGTCATTGAGCACATTGCAGATGTATGATGTCATGTATTATTATTGTTATTGTTTGATATATTATTATGAACTGTGTGTATTCAGGGGGTCTGGTTTGCATCGTGATGCGGGAGGTTGTTGTTGTAAAGGTTCAAAGCGTCATTGAGCACATTGCAGATGTATGATGTCATGTATTATTATTGTTAATGTTTGATATATTATTATGAACTGTGTGTATTCAGGGGGTCTGGTTTGCATCGTGATGCGGGAGGAGTATCTGCAGCACGTGGCGGAGTACAGAGGCAGGCTGGAGGAGACAATGAAGGACATGGAATTGAATGGAATATGGCGGATGGTTTCCAGAACCGTCGTTCCCAAATATTCCTTCGACAACAATGGCATCGTGTTTATGTTTGTCGTTTGCTAGGGATGCTGCTGCCAGTAAAACGTCTAGCGATTCATTTTCTTTCTATGTCTTTTTCCCCCACCCTTTCTTTGGCTTTGTTTTGTTGTTTTGTTGTTTTTGTTTTGTTTTTGTTTGTTTGTCTGTGTCGCCTTTTCTTCTCTCATTTCTTAAGCTTTTTTTATATTATTGTTTTGGTTTTCTTTGCCATTATTTTCATAGCTCAATGTTCATAATTGGGTGGTCTGTGGTAGGGAGTGTGTCAAAGTTGGAATGACTTTGCGGGATGTTCTGCAGCAATAAAGAAACAAGTAAAGATAACTGATGAACTTCTTGTGTTTACGACTGCAATAGGCGTGTGCCATCAGCAAAAGACTGGTTGGAGACAGAATTAAACAAATCTGAAACAGAACGAGGCCCAGAGCGCTCGTGCAGAATCAACACGAGGTACATAAACTTCACCAGAGGTACATTCTTTTTGAGGATGTACCTCTGGTGGAGTTTATGTACCTTGTATTTACACGCATGCCAGGTGAGAGTTACCGTAGGTGACTCAGGCCTTTGTTGTTGCACTTGTGTTACATATTTCGAACGCTAATTAACTCCCTTGTGTTGATTTTGGAGACGGAACTAATTTCAATCGAAGAGGAGAGAGATGTAGAGCAAAGAATGAAGAGTATAGGGCTCAGAAGTGAGCCCCTTTTTGGACACAAAAGGAAACATCCACACGGCTTGAACTCTGGCCATTGACAGTCACCATCTGAGTCCTATCAGAAAACCACGACTGAAAGAACGGTGCCCGGGGAGCCGTAGAGAGACTGACTGAAGTTTGTGGCAGAGAATATGCTAGTCGGTGTGGCGCCTCTAGTGGATGTGATTCAGTGATTCATCGTGATCTGTCCGCACTATCTCCCCAACAATGCAATACAAAAACTGAGTAGAAACACTCCCAAACACTTTAATTAGTAATTCGTCTAAGAACACTCCCGGCATTCACCATTCACACGCAAAACTTAATTAACTACAAGCGTCAATTTTTTTACAACCTGCAAATCAACTTAAGTTGCATATCATCACACACACACACACACACACACACACACACACACACACACACACACACACACACACACACACACACACACACACACACACACACACACAAACAAACAAAAACAAAAACAAAACAAAAAACATAAAAACACACGCACTGCACAGTTCAACAGAACCCGGCTGGTGCAGTGAGATGCAGAAGTGTCGTCCTGGAAGTGCCGACGGATCTTGCACTGAAGAGGCAGACACGGCGCCGTTCCGCACCGCAAGTGCACGCTGTTGTCGCGCTGCGACGCAACGACCCCAACACAAGTTAGCGACGACGGCCACATCATGCTGGTTATAAATGTATTTCTAATGCGCCCATTCATTCTTTGATTAAACAGTCACATAATACTGGTGATGATATACGTCGGTGTGGGATTCAAAGCGCTTTACGTCAATGAAACATTACAACAGTAGCCTACACAACGTAATTTAATTAATCAGTAATGCATTACATATATCACTATATCTCTCCCCCTCCCCTGCATCCACGCACGCGCACACACGCTGCAAATAGACACGCAAATAGACAACTGCAAATAGACACGCGTACCCCCTCCCCCCCTCCCCCCCTTCCCCCTCCCCCCACCCCCTACACACACATACTCGCCCCCGACTCGCCCTGGACTGGCTGGCGTCACAGCCGTTTTGTGCGCTACTGATTGGTGAAACTCTGGGACTCCTGAGGTTCCTTCGACGTGTCCGTGTCAGTGTCGACTAGTGTGTGCTAAACTTGCGTGTTGGGTGGCAGTTTGCGAAAATTCGTTCTTTCTCGTCGGCGAATCAAGTTCCGCGGCTTTTAAGAACTTTAGTCAGTGATAAGGGTTTGTACTCTCTCTCTCTCTCTCTCTCTCTCTCTCTCTCTCTCTCTCTCTCTCTCTCTCTCTCTCTCTCTCCTCTCTCTCTCTCTCTCTCATATGTATAGCCGTTACACTCACTCATTCATGCCTGTATATATATATAAAAATGATGCCTGTAATTTTATATTTACTCATCAGTAGCTTAGCAAGGACTGACTAGTTGTTAGACAGGTTTTTGACTGAACAACTACAATCCTTGTCAAATCAGTGAAGCCGTTTTCAAGTTCGAGTTCTCTTTCCGTATGCTGGTCACCTCGCTACACTACAAAAAGCTGTTGCATGGTAATGCAGTCGTTAAAGTGACAAATGCATAAAGTATTTTGGCATGATTTTTACCACAAAATACAGTGTGAGTGCTACTCAGTCTGACTGATGTGCGTAAGAAATGAAAGAAGGGTATGACGGAGACTGATTCAGAAATCAGTTAGAAGATTAAGTGTAACAGATTCATCAGCGTTTATTCTGGAAAGGTCAGTGACTCCCACCGTGACTGACACACGTAGGGCGGTTTGGGGATTACATAATACTTTAATAGACAGCAAACTGAAGAAAAAAAAATTATCACACATTCGCCATCAAACGATTTCTGAATGTTCCACTACATTGTTCAAATAAAATGATATATGGAGAAACAGGCAGGTGTCCGTTGTTCCTCACAGCATTATGTAAAATGTGTTAAGTAGCCTACTGGATAAAACTGACCAGACTATCAATGGCAAGAATATGTAGCTAGGCGTATGAAATACTTCCACTGACAACACGAAGCGGCGGGCAAACATAACTGCATGGGTATCGAATGGTAAAGCTATTTTGGTGAAAAACTGCTTTGGCATTGTTTGGTTGTGCCAAAGTGTTGGCTTGGCAATGAGACACATTTTATAGCTGATTTTAAAGAAAGGCTTATTTGCTGCTACTACAAACAAAACTGGCGTACGGAGATAAAAAGTAACAATAACTACATATGGTTTTATTCATTTAAATGCACTTTCGAAGCTGAGTTTAATACGCACTACAAACAAATGGTTCCTGAGTATAATTATTTGCTAGGTTTAGACTAAGCGCGTCAGTGTGGACTTAAAAGTCACACTGACAATGGCTTACCACTGATCAACAGGGAGACTTAACTTGACCTGCGCAATGTGTGGTCAGGAGAGAGAAGATGAGATACACCATGTTTTTCACTGCCAGGCCTATACAGACCTGCGAAAGAATTACAACCTATTTGACTCACCTACAGCTCAATCAGGTATAAACTATTTAAGGGCACTGCTTGCCTGAAAGCCGAACTGACGAGACTAAGATCATAGCATTGGCAAAATATTGTGACAGAAGCTGTGACAGTTAGGAGAAATACAGTCAAAAACACTTAACACTCATTTCATAGCGGCCTATCAGACAAAGTATGCAGATACTTGATTCTTGGCCCGGATGGTCCTTGAGGGTTCTACATCTTGTGTGTGTGTGTGTGTGTGTGTGTGTGTGTGTGTGTGTGTGTGTGTGTGTGTGTGTGTGTGTGTGTGTGTGTGTGTGTGTGTGTGTGTGTTGTGTGTGTGTGTGTGTGTGTGTGTGTGTGTGTGTGTATGTGTGTGTGTGTGTGTCTGTGTCTCTGTGTGTGTGGCGTGTGTGTGTGTGTCTTTGTCTGTGTGTATGTCTGTGTATCTGTGCGTGTGTTATGTAAGTGTCTGTCATAAAAATATCTGTGTCTGTCTGTCTGTCTGTCTCTGTCTGGTTGTCTGTCTGTCTGTCTGTCTGTCTGTCTGTCTGTCTGTCTTTGTCTCTCTCTCTCTCTCTCTCTCTCTCTCTCTCTCTCTCTCTCTCTCTCTCTCTCTCTCTCTCTCTCTCTTCCACGCACTGTGACATTCAGTCAGGTATAGATTATGCTTTTGGGACTCAGCAAGTGACTCTTTGCAAAAACTGACTTTTGAAGTCATTACATAGGCGAGCAATCAAAATTCTTCTTCTAAAACGAACTAGCCTTACCGATGAAGACTACAAAACGGCTCAAATTCTCCCGCTATCTTCTAGACTAATGTGTAATAAAGCGCTTTTTGTGCACAAAATTGTAGGCCTATCGGGTAGGGTACCGATTTATCTATCAACAAAATTATTAATTAATCAAAGCTCGAGGTATTCATCAAGAAAGTTAAATGTGCCAATACCTAGTGTAGATGTATTCAAGGGAGTGGAATTACTTTAGCTTTCTTGAATGCCGTTGGAAAAACATTCTTTTGTATGCATAAGTCAGTTATAAATAAGGCTATATATATATATATATATATATATATATATATATATATATATATATATATATATATATATGTAAGTGTCTCAGTTAAGGAAGAAGGACAATTTTTAGACGTTTGACACTAATACCACCATAACCTGTTGATTTCTTATTATCAATCTTTGAAACAAACTATGATATTCCTACTTCGAACACAGATATAGGAAAAATTTAAAATGTGTTATTTTGAGAGGTTCGATCACCTCCGATGTTTGGTAACTGATCAGGACAGATATACTGAGAACCCTCGGTTTGATCGTCTGGTAAGAACTTGGAGAATACAGATACAAAGTGGGCATTACAGATTTGTGGTGCGAGTTGTGATGCCGAGGTCGGTTTATTGTTTAAGTGGCCGTTGCCTTTAGTGAGTGTGTTGACAGCTCTCCACGTGGATTTATATATATATATATATATATATATATATATATATATATATATATATATATATATATATATATATATATATATATCTGCTTTATTGCCTGCCAGGTCAGTTAACGTCCTCATGGCGGGATTGTTTCGTTTCTGACTAGATCTTGATGAATGCTATATTATGATACTGAGCGAAATCAGGACTGACATTCCACCACACACTAAACCGTAACCGAATACGTTCACCCCTGAAATGTGCACAGGTTTTGCATTGTCCTGTTACAATTAGCGTTCTTTTGAACCCCTTCCCTTGCCAGCAGTGCATGCAAAGTATTTACACCTGAAAACCAGCAGTGCGGCTCATGCAAGCACAATGCAGCTCTGAACCAGCTGTGACGCTTCGTTGCAGATCATTACCTACCTACTTTAAACTGCTGTATCATCTCAATCACTCGTCGAATTTAAAAAAAAAAAAATCATCAATTTAAAAACGATTGAATGAAGCACAACTGAAATAGATTGGTTTATTTTAGATTAAAGTTTAATTTGGATGACACAGAGTTGATACAATGGAAATGTTTAGTGCTTTTGCACGATTTGTTTACACTGAATAGGCCAATTCAAAAAGTCAGCTGTTCTGTGGTAAATAGGTACGGAGATCTCGTCTCGCCAAGCACGAGACCGCGGGAGTTTGAAATATAGATAAAGAGTATTGCTTCTTCGGCTTTGTCCTCGAATACCTTTTATGCGTGCTCACCGTAAGTATGAAACGCAACAAACACTCTCAATGCTGAACAATAAAACAAACAAAAACACTGGCATCATGGCAAGGAGAAACGGAGATCTCGTCTCGCCAAGCACGAGTCTGCGGGACGGTTGGAAATATCGATAAGGTCTATTCACTCACGATAAAGTCAGCAAAGCCGAAAATCTCAAACTGAACCACTGTCACTGTCAGCAGCGAGTACATCCGGCGACTGATCTTCGCGCCATAAACATGTTCAGTCATTGCCTGCTCCGTACTGTAACGAAGAGTGGCATGTGAGGAAAAGCCTGGCTCACTGGCGAAGTGCGAGCCATTTTCAGTCTCGGCAAGCCGGGAAAAGAGAAAGATTGAAAACACAGTAAAAATCGACGAACACAAAGAGATTTCAGCGTCCAACGCCGAAAGTCGGTCTTGTTTTTGTCACGTGACTAACTTTTGGACCACGTGTGGTTTCATTCACAAAAGATTCAAGAGGTTGAGTAACTCGGCTGACCTAAGTCGCCGATCGGCGATTACTTTGGCATTCTGGCTGCAAGTTGCTCCTCGGCGACTTTCTTAGTGGCTACAAGTCCCTGCTTGGCGACTTTAACGACGAAAGGGTTAATCGTTTGTGCGTTTGCATATCAAATAGAAATAAATTCACACATACACAAGCATTTTGTCAGTGTGTCTCCCAAAAACTACATACATGGCATTTCAACACACTGTGAACTTTATGAAACGATCAGTCATTCACATCATCAAAATCGCATGAGGAAAATTTAAAAGAAGTCTGTTTACAAAGTCGATCAGAGACAACTCCCCCCGACTTGCCCCGGTATCCCCTATCTGTGCAGCCAGTTGTCATCAATCTGTTTCAGTTTATCCATTCCGCCCTCAACTTCGCTGCACTATAGAACTAACAGACTTGCAAACTGTGCAGCATATAACAGGTTGTTTGCGGACAAGCTCTGCTATATAGTCTTAGATTTGCCGCGAAAGCACGCAGTATTATATAAGATTGTATAAGAGAAAATGCTGACAAGGGAGAGGTGGCGTAATTATTTTCTGTTGAACTGGAATGATGATTCTAGGAGCGGTTTGTATTCTGCCCTTGTGTAATTAACCCATTTTTGTGTAACAGAACACGGACAAAATGATTTCTCGCATAGCGTGGAGTTTTATCTTCAGAATTTCTGATTTCAGGAAGTTCACATAACAGCTTATTTGTTCTCTGTAGCCCTCATGGCAGAGCCGAAAACGCCATGCCAGAAGTTCATATAACAGTTCCCTCGTTCTTGGTGATTACAGCAAACATTGCAAAGGAAAAAGGGCGTGCCGGCCAGAAGTTCATAAGTGTAGCTGAGTTCCATCGTCCTTTGTAGCAGCCATGGTAGAGGACAAAGCCGTGCCAAGCGTTCATATAACAGTTTCGTCACATGCCAGACGTTCATATAACAGCTTCGTCACATGCCAGACGTTCATATAACAGCTTCGTCACATGCCAGACGTTCATATAACAGCTTCGTCACATGCCAAGTTTTCATATAACAGTTTCGTCACATGCCAAGCGTTCATATAACACTGAGCTTCATCACATGCCAAGCGTTCGTATAACAGATTCGTCACATGCTAGACGTTCATATAACAGCTTCGTCACATGGCAGACGTTCATACAACAGATTCGTCACATGCCAGACGTTCATATAACTGCTTCATCACATGTCAGATGTTCATATATAAATAGCTTGGTTACATGCCAAACGTTCATATAACAGTTTCGTCACATGCCCATCGTTCATATAACATCTCACTCGTTCTTGCTGGTACAGTAGTCATGGCAAAGGAAAACGCTGTGCCATATGTTCACATAACAGCCTCGTCACATGCCAGGTGTTCATACAGCAGCTCTTTCATCCTTATTCTTGCTGACTGCTGCAGTCATGGCAGAAGATTAAGTCGTGTCAGTTCACATATTAACTTATTCGTTCATGGTCATGGAGCGGAGACAGCTAGACGTATGTGCCAGAAGTTCATCATGTACAGCCGACCATTCGTTCCTGACAACGATTCATCTAACAACTCACTCGTTCTTGATAACTGCAGCACTGAACAGTCTTCCACTGGACACCAAAGCAACATAACAAAACAGCTCAACCAAAAGCAGATACGTATCCTACGTATCGTGTTTTCACCGGTTACCTGTCGTTTACGCGTTGTTTACAGCTTCAAAAATGGTTACCCAAAAATTTGCATGTTGTGTTTTGTCGTAATGAATATCGTTCTTTTGGACCTTTTATGTCTTTGGATCTGGCAGCAAAGATGGCGGAGGAGAAACTGCAGCGGTTCCTGAAGGAGCACGCACCGCGGGAAGCTGAGGCCTACGCTGCCAACTATAAGGCTTTCCGCCCAGGGATCAGTCCGCAGGAATCCACGCAGGTCTACAACGGCTGGACCAGTTACGAACAGGTATCTTCCGGCCTGACGTACCAAGGGCCGCTCAGCTCAGCATATATACGGGATGAACGAATGAATGATTTTACGTATATGGCACACATACAACATTCCACACAAACCTTGCGCGTTCACAGCGACTGTGTGGCGTAGAAACTTATGCCAGGGATGCTCCAAATGTTTACTGAATGACTAGGCTCACAGACAAATATTTAATCTTCTTTCTTTCTTTCTTCTTTTCATCACAGAACCTTCAGCCACTCATCCTTACCCCGTCTTGTTCTTCTGTCAACGAATGGGGGTGGGGGCATCTTGCACATCGTTTTCTGACACGAAGGTGACCGAGCAATAAGGACATGGTCGCCGCCGTTTTGATGCTAAATCATTCCTGAATCTCTCGAGTGGTAACTCTTGGTTCTTCCCCGGTTCATATTTCCACTGCCTGGATGTTTGTAACCGTACGTACGGACGCAGACTTGCCGTACCGGGACTCATCGTTGAAACTGCGCCTGCCTCGTCTAAATTCACCAGTCCAGAAGAAAGAAAGAAAAAAGAGAAAAAAAAAAAAAAGACCTTGCGATTCTTGCCAAAAACGAGCTTCAGATTCTCAAGGGACTTCTCTCGACGTAAACCCTGCATAAATATAGTAATGGAACTCCATGACCCAAAATCACGTCTTGAGAGTTCCATCTTTCAAAGGCGAATTACAGTAGGGTAGTATTTTTCTTTCTGAAAGTTTTTAACTCAGATTAAAAAGTTGTACCTCAGAAATGAAAGTCTGTGTATTTCACAGTCATTTTTGACGATCTTCGGAAATCCAGGGGACTGCACTCGGTAAGTGTCTACGGACATGGACCTGTATATATAGGTGTAGCGAAATGTTGTTGAGCAGGTAAATCTCACTGTATTAGATTTCAGTACGCGAAATCGTCTGCCAGACAGAAGAAGCTCATAATATTTAACAAGGACATGGCTGCTGTCGTCCACAATCACCCGTCACCCGACGTTCATACAATTATTATTATCATTATTGATCGCTTTTATATAGCGCTATTCTCCGCTCTCGAGCAGACTCACTGCGCTCGCATGTGATTCTACATGAGTGAATAGTTTTTTATAGCGCGTTTTTGAATATCCACCGAAGTGGTGTACTTACAGCGCTGGCATGGCTGGAGCCACATGAAACTGCTGCCGTCTCGGCGCGTTCTGTGTACACCATACAGCCATGCACCATGTCACTTCATGCAAGGCCACATACGTAAGATGACTTACCACTGACTTAACATTTAATCTTCTTGTCTTTCACCCACAAACCTTGCCACACACATTCACCACGTTATTCACGACATTTTTGCTTTTCATATTCAAGCCACCGAACCAGGTCAGGAAGGAAACTGTTCCAGATGTGGGGACCAAAGTGCGAGAAATTGCGAAAGCCATTTGCGGTTGAAGTGTTGGAGTTGGAGCATGAACGTATCTGACGAAGAGCGGAGAGAGCGGGAAGGACTGTTAAGGTGTAACAGTTCAGAACGATATGGTATCAGTAGCGGGAGCTGCCACAGCTATCAGTTTTGTAGCGACAAAACACGTCTTTCGTCGCGACAAAAATATGGTTGTCGCGACAAACGTCTGTTTGTCGTGACAAAACCTTCGTATTTTTGGAATACTTTTGTTGCGACAAACACGTGTTTGTCGCGACAAAAATGATATTTTTGGCAACTCCCGCCAATGATACTATAGATCTATATGAACCGATTCTCGGGCCTTTGCTGACTGGTAAAGACTGAGTTTTTGGATGGTTATACTCCTTGCATGGTACCGCATGCAAAGGTTTGAACCTCCGATAACTGGCGTTTCAGGATTTGATCCCAGAGTGGTACCGTGGCCCCTTGATTGTGGCAAAGGCTGTGGGAGAGACTTTCCCCACAGAGCGGGACAGTAAACTGATCATTGATGTGGCCGCTGGCACTGGCTTCGTTGGAGAAGAGGTAGGTACAGCAGTACCATAATTCTGCCCCTGGAGAGAGAGAGAGAGAGAGAGAGAGAGAGAGAGAGAGAGAGAGAGAGAGAGAGAGAGAAATTTGAAATTTTAATTGCATATCGGCCAGAGGCACCAATACAAGTTAAAATAAAGTTTAAAATCAATACATATATACATTAATCTTAAAATAAAATACAAAAACATGACAAGTAAAAGACACCGTTTTGTTGTGTACAATGCTATATCGTAAAACTAGTCTGACCCCGTAAACTCTTTTCTTCTCCTAATCGCACTGGAAAAAAACTTGGCCAATCGAAAACATATTTGTTTTGCTTTTCCAGGCAAGAACAATTTCCAGTGAAGCTGTGCCTGCGTTTTGAGACGTATCGTTCAGATGTTTCTCCCGAATGTCATTATACAGGGGATAAGCGAACAAGTGCTCTTCGTTCTCTATCGCATTTACACAAAATACACAATTTCTCTGGATCGCACAAGCACTGTAGCGATGAAGATTGTTGTTAATTGGTAGCACACCAAGTCGCAGTTGGCATAATCCAACTCTGAAGCAATATATTTCAAGGGATGAAAGGTATTGCTCTGGTTCAAATTTTGACGTAACATTGCAGTATGGAAAGTATCTGTCTTTATCTCGAATAGTTGCATTCCATTCTTGAATAAAATTGTCTGTAAGTCTCTGTTTCAGTTTACATAAAAATGTCTTTTCATCTCCAACTCCTTGTTGTAATTAAACACAGTAAAGCCGTTTTTGCTTAATACATTCTTCACCTCAGTGACCCAACATTTCTTCTCGC
Organism: Alviniconcha marisindica; assembly: GCA_018857735.1. Lineage (NCBI taxonomy): Eukaryota > Metazoa > Mollusca > Gastropoda > Provannidae > Alviniconcha > Alviniconcha marisindica. Next base: position 738,599 of record JABMCL010003485.1, on the reverse strand, counting down.
TTTCTTCCATTAAAATCATCATTTTATATGCTTGCTTAGGGATCCTGACGTCGTCCATCTTTAAAACACGCAACCAATATTTCAAACACCGTAGTGTACTATTCACAAAAAGTGGGTATCGACCGAGTTCACCGTACATCATCTTGTTCGATGTTTTCAGAGGAACTCCTAAAAAAACGCTTACAAGCCATCATGTGCACCTTTTCTATGTCATTCAGTCTCACAGTTCCTCAGATCTAAGATGCGTACGTCAATATAGGTTGAATCTTAATATAAAAAATCTTTAAAAAAACGTTTGTCTTGTCATATCCTTTAGCCTCGTCAAGGCTTTACATAAGTGGAAAACTGCCTTCTTGCCTTTTGCAACAAAAGCGGAAGTTCCTTCTCTGTAACTTAACTTTGTTGTGAAAGTAAAACCCAAATATGTGTAACTGTTGACCACATTCACAGATTTACCGGCATAATACCACTTCTCGTGTTTGCCAAGATGTCCACCCTTTCTGAAAACCATAACCTTTGTTTTGCCTTCATTTACTTCCATGCCCATCTTAACACAGCAGTCTCGCAGACAATTTAGCTGATTTTGCAGTCCACTTGGTGTTGTTGCCAGGAAGGTTACATGAGAGAGAGAGAGAGAGAGAGAGAGAGAGAGAGAGAGAGAGAGAGAGAGAGAGAGAGAGAGAGAGAGAGGGAGAGAGAGAGAGAGAGAGAGAGACTTCACACTTTCTAGTAAAAATGCGACATTACGTTTTCCAAGTGATTTATAACAAAATAACGTTGTTTTTGTTCATTTTGCATGTGCACGCGATACTTTAAAGGACCCAGGCCACTATAACCATGCAGTGGGCAGCTTGCTGAATCTGATCGCAGTTGTTCTTCGGCTCTTTCCAATGATGAATATAAACCATGCCATCTGTTCCAATTCGCGCTTTTAGCTCAGGAAGCTGGGCTTCAGACGGTTGCACTGTCTTGACCCCAGCTCGGAGATGCTGAAGTTGGCACGTCAGAAAAACCTCTACCTAAAAGAGTTCTGCTGTTACCTGGATGACAAACGTCTGCCTATTGACGATGGTCGGTATCATTTTGTGGTGGTAGTGGTTGTGGTGGTGGCGGCGGTGAGGGTGGTGGTGGTGGTGAGGGTGTGATGATGGCGATTTTTTTTTTAAAGGTAACACAATGGTATGTGCATCATCTGCCAGGAATTCTGCTGTTGACTGGACGACAAGCGCCTGCCTACTGACGATAGTAACAGTACTGTGTTGTGGTGGTGGTGATGATGATGATGATGATGTTGTTTTTAACGATGAAGGTGATACGATGGTAAAATACCTGCCAGGAAGAGTTCCGCTATAACCAGGACAAAATGCATCTGCTAATTGACGACAATAATTATTGTTTGGTGGTGGTGGTGGTGGTGGTGGTAGGCGTAACGATGATGACGACAACGACGACGACGACCACTATTATGGTTGTGGTGGTGATTTTAATAATAAAGGTGTTCGGAACGTAGGTTGTCTACCAGGAAGAGTTATCCTGGTACCTGGACAAAATGGGTCTTCCTCACTGACGTTGATAAGTGTTATTTGGCGATGATAACGGTGATATATGCTGCTGATATTGCTGCTGCTGATGATAAAGACGAAGATGATGATTTTAATAGTGAACGCTGTACGATGATAACATTTCTGCCAGGAAGAATTCTGCTGTAACTTAGGCTACAAATGTCTGCCTAGTTGATGTTAAGCTTTGCGTTTGTTGTTGCTGCTGCTGCTGCTGCTGACGGTGATGATGATAACACAACACTTTAGTTTATTGTCCTTAACAGGAAATTAGCTTTGAAACATACCATCAGTGTTACATGTAAATAAATAAAATCTAAATTAAACGTATAATAATTCAACGTAAGATATTTGCACACAAAGAAAAAAGTGTTTAAACAAATTACACTTATAGCTAAAAACAAGTTAATAACAACATAAGAGAACCTATGCACACACGCACGCGCGCAGGCATTTACTCATGATGACTGATGGTGGTGAGTAGTGGTGGCAATGAAGATGGTGGTGGTGGTGGCGGTGTTTGGGTGTTTGTGGTGGTGGTGATGGTGGTCTTTGTGGCTCGCTGAAAAGAGGGGAAGAAAAGCATCTGCGACAATTCGTCTGTGTTATGTTTGCTTTGGCTAGGCATGTAGCTAGGACTGCCAGGCGTGCCCTTGGGACTTGAACGAGTTGATTATAGACCTATAGGCCGATTCAGCGAAGCTGGTTTGCTAGAGTGAATGCGCTTTGTAATCTTTCGCGCAAGAAGTCGCGAGAGGTCGCAGCGCACGTCCGGGCCGATTTCTGAGTAGGCGTTGCTTCACGCTGTGTATAACAGTGGAAGTTGAACCTAGAATCGCGAAGCAGTACAAATGCCAATACTGTGGAAAATTACCGTGGAAAGGGGATGGAGGGTGGAAAAAAAGTGTCTTTGCGTCGTTTTTTGGCTGACCAGAAGATAGCGAGTTCGCGGAAAAATGCGTTTTGGGGCATTCTATAGCACGAGCAACAAATTATTGCTTATTGACAGACACATTCTGACTACGGGCTTCCAAAAATGCCTTTAAAGTTGGCAGTGTAAAATTCGCAGATTCACTGTCACCGCCTTCCATTGTGAAGACAGTACGCACCGGAAGTAAAAGCAGCCAAGGGACTTAAGCGATGCCGGGCAAAAGTCAAGGGAGTTAACAACCCCGCCTGAATCGCCCAATAAAGCCCATTCCCATGAGAGGAAATTTTGTGAGCCGGTTTGGCCTAGCGGTAAGGCGTTAGGTTGGTAAGCGGAAGGACCTCGGTTCGATACCGCTTCGGCTCTCCTTTCTCTTCAAAAAGGTTTGGTTTGTGGACACTATCTTGTGACTTTGTCCATCACTTCCTACTGAAACATTAAAATGGCTCTCATCGCTGCCCATCTTAATGCAGAAGTCATTCTGGTGGTAACAGTGTAGCGATAGGTATATAATCTCCCTCTTCCCCCACCTCCATACCCCCTTTCCCCTTCTCCCCGTCCCTAATAAGCCGTACGGTTTCTGTGGACGTTAAGCACCATGTTTACTTAGGAAATTTTAGAGTGCTCTGCCCCTGCGTAAGGCGGAAGTTTGTTGACTGGGACGTTCCGGCGGCTATGTTAGGCCTACTGGGTGTCGCCTGAGCGAAGACGGTTTCGATCAACCGCAATATTGTATGTGCTGTTTGAACTACAAAGGAAAGGAGGTGGAGGTATGTGAATTAAAGTTGAATAGATTAACTGCCGACAAGAAACTGCGGAAAGTTACTGAGGTGGTCGCCGCACAGCGAAACTGGTCAAAAAAGTGACAGCATGTTTGCCACTGTAATCCGCACAGCTTTGTTTTTTAAAACTATTTTATTTACTTTATTTATGAGTTGTGCCTGTTTCTGTGTATGTTTAGTGTGAGTACAGCAGCTGTTTACCTGTGTGTTTATACTTTCTCTCTCTCTCTCTCTCTCTCTCTCTCTCTCTCTCTCTCTCTCTCTCTCTCTCTCTCTCTCTCTCTCTCTCTTTATTTTATTTTTATATATTTCATTTTCATCAGTATCTTTATTTAGATTTACTTCTACGTTTTCTTTCTTTGTTGGTTTATATATATATATAATTTACTCTTATTTTCTTCTTCTTCTTCTGTTCTCTCTCTCTCTCTCTCTCTCTCTCTCTCTCTCTCTCTCTCTCTCTCTCTCTCTCTCTCTCTCTCTCTCTCTCTCTCTCTCTCTATCTCTCTCTCTCTCTCTCTCTCTAAATGATGCCTGTAATTTTATATTTACTCATCAGTAGCTTAGTAAGGACTAGTTGTTAGCTTTTGGACTGAACCTAAACTACAATCCTTGTAAAATAAAGTTTTCAAGTTCGAGTTCTCTCTTCAGTCTTTCTCTTTTCTCCGTTTTGAAGCCCGTCTAAGGGGCACATATTGTAAAACCTTGTGAGGGGGCACATTTTTGTATGAACCTGCCTTGTTTGTCCAGATACCTACGACTGTGCTGTCTCTTCCGGGGGTTTCGGAGAAGGCCACATCCCTCTGGCGGGACTGTACCAGCTGCAACGAATTGTCAAACCAGGTACTGTGTTCACTCGATTTTGTCAGACCAGGTACTGTGTTCACTCAGTATTGTCAAACCAGGTACTGTGTTCACTATTGTCAAACCAGGTATTGTGTTCACTCGGTATTGTCAAACCAGGTACTGTGTTCACTCTCTGTTTCTTCTTCTTCTCCAAACCAGGTTCACTCGGTATTGTCAAACCGGGTTTGTGTTCACTAGCTGTTATCAAACCAGATATGGTGTTCACTCGGTATTGTCAAACCAGATATCTTTTTCACTCGGTATTGTCAAACCAGGTATTGTGTTCACTCCGGTGTTGTCAATGTGTGTGTGTGTGTGTGTGTGTGTTTGTGTGTGTGTGTGCGTGTGTGTTTGTGTGTGTGAGTGTGTGTGTGTGCGCCCCCCCCCCCCTCCCCTTTACTACAATGTGTCTTAAAGAACAAAATAATGTTAAAGATTCAGCCTGTGTTGGTTAGTTATTGCATTTTACATGACAAAGGTGATGTGATGCAATGGGCGGCTTGACCAGGTAACTGAGTAGTGCACACCCCAGACAGAACACACAGCCATCTCGCTGTGACCAGCTAACTGAGTAGTGCACACCCCAGACAGAACACACAGCCACCTCGCTGTGACCAGGTAACTGAGTAGTGCACACCCCAGACAGAACACACAGCCATCTCGCTGTGACCAGCTAACTGAGTAGTGCACACCCCAGTCAGAACACACAGCCACCTCGCTGTGACCTGTGCCATCAAGCGAGACAATCTGCAATTTTATTTCCCTGGTGGTGGTGATCGTCTCCCTTCTTTAGTTTAGTGACATCGCTTCCATCGCCTAGTCGTCTTCGAATTTTGTGCGAGCCCTGTTTGCATTAATTTGTTGTCTACTTTGATGCAATTAGTTCCATTCCCTAATTAGATGTGACTCAGTGTTTTCCTCCCCTAACTGGCCGCGGTTATGTCCCTTTTTCTGGTTTGGTGGCAGCGTTGCCATGTGCTTTCTCACATTGTACGGTGCAGTGAAACCCAAAACTATAGTTTCCGTGAACGTCAGAGCTCAGAAGCTGTGTGAAGAAGAGACGAACATCCAGCGCTCCCCGTCCCTAATAATCCGCACGGTCTCTGCATGTGCACTGAAAGCATCTTTGAAACGACATCCGTGAGCATGTTCCAAAAGGATCCGAACAATTTATAAGCAGAGAGCGATTCGTTCAGATCGCTCCGGTCTTAATTTAAACAACGCAAACATCCAGTAACGGTGATGGACAAGCTGGCCGACCCTGGATTTTTTTAATTTATTTTTTAAATATTGTATTAATTCATTCATTCATTTTGTGGAGTTTTCTCACAAACTATTTCAGTTTGTCGCGAGCTTTCAAACTATTAGATCGGCCTGCTATAACCGTACTGGTTGATTGGGTTGAAGCACCAAGTTACTTACCCAAAATATAAGTCACCCTGATATAACCGTACTGCATGACTGGGCGTGAAGCACCAAGTTACTTACCCAAACTATAGTTCACCCTGATATAACCGTACTGGATGACTGGGCGTGAAGCACCAAGTTACTTACCCAAACTATAGTTCACCCTGATATAACCGTACTGGATGACTGGGCGTGAAGCACCAGGTTACTTACCCAAAGTATAGGTCACCCTGATATAACCGTACTGGATGACTGGGCGTGAAGCACCAGGTTACTTGCCCAAACTATAGGTCACCCTGATATAACCGTACTGGATGGCTGGGCGTGAAGCACCAGGTTACTTGCCCAAACTATAGGTCACCCTGATATAACCGTACTGGATGGCTGGGCGTGAAGCACCAGGTTACTTGCCCAAACTATAGGTCACCCTGATATAACCGTACTGGATGGCTGGGCGTGAAGCACCAGGTTACTTACCCAAACTATAGGTCACCCTGATATAACCGTACTGGATGGCTGGGCGTGAAGCACCAGGTTACTTACCCAAACTATAGGTCACCCTGATATAACCGTACTGGATGGCTGGGCGTGAAGCACCAGGTTACTTACCCAAACTATAGGTCACCCTGATATAACCGTACTGGATGGCTGGGCGTGAAGCACCAGGTTACTTACCCAAACTATAGGTCACCCTGATATAACCGTACTGGATGGCTGGGCGTGAAGCACCAGGTTACTTATTCAGACCATCAGGCCTATCAACTGACCTGTCGGGCTCACGCTTGTGAGGCCAGTGGCTGTGACAGTTCTAATGCAAGATACAGCAGCGTCTAGAAAGTACAGAAGAAAGACATCCATTTCATTTTGAGAACTTTTCAGCATTTTCGCAATTTTTTTGGATTACAGCGAAATAGAATGCAGAGAAGAAGAAGAAGAAGAGAGAAGAAGAAGAAGAAGAAGAAGAAGAAGAAGAAAGAAAGGAAGAAATGTGATGTATCCACCAGAAGCATACAAGCATAATTGCCATATAGGCCTACCTGTTCTTCAACGGCACCTGGTACTTCATGTCCACACCCTGTGCAAACCACCAAAAGCACTGCCACATCGCATTTTCCCCTCCCTAACCCTTGATGTTCTGGGTTCGTTCACATCCTCAGCATTTTCTTCTGGATATAGTCACTGTCACTGCCACTGACATCGGCTGGGTCGAACTCGGCATTCCTATCCTCTTTAAACATGTTCCTTTGTTGCTTTCATCTTCACTGCCCGGAATATCCATAATAAGACGAATCACTCCATTTGTATTGAAGCGCCGTGCCGCGACACAAGATGAAAACTCGGCGATTTATTTCGACGTAATTGGGTTTTAGAATTCCACAACACCGCGAAAACGACGCCATTTGCATGCAAGCTTTTATGTCATCAGCTACGTCATTAACCATGTGATCGGGATCCCCTGGGTTTCCAAAAATGTTGCTCAAACTGGTTTGTTGTGAATCCCCCGCCAGAATGCCCGGTCGAGAGTAGAAGGCTTCTCTCTCTCTCTCTCTCTCTCTCTCTCTCTCTCTCTCTCTCTCTCTCTCTCTCTCTCTCTCTCTCTCTCTCTCTCTCTCCCCCCCCCCCTCTCCCCCCCTTTTTGGAGACATAAGGATTTTATTCCCGTCAAGAAAAAGCACACAAAAAATGTTTTTTGGTGTTGATTTATCCAGCATTCATCATCAGCACAACTCCCTTCAACAACAAACAATACAACAACAAACAGTGGCCTACAACTCTATTACCAAAACTGAGTAATAGCCCGTGCCAAACGCTACTGACGAGCACAAAGCCCGTTCACAGACACACACACACACACACACACACACACACACACACACACACACACACACACAAACGCGCGCGCGCACTTACACACGCGCACACAGATACACACCCACGCACATACACACATACACACACACGCACCCCCCCCCCCCCCCCACACACACACACACGCGCGCGCACACACACACACGCACACACACACGCACGCACGCACGCACGCACGCGCACACACACACACACACACACACACACACACACACACACACACACACACACACACACACACACACACACACACACTCAAATGTGCAGAGTGATATTTAGACACACGGCAGCATTCAAACAAGGATACCTGTATTCGCTCCGTGACTTCCCAAGGCAGCTATAGCCTAGCAGTATTTCCTTTCTCACCTTCCTTCCTTTCTCATGAAAATGTACAATATCCAACAAAACAGAAGGTCGCAGGACGTAGGTAAGAATAACTTTGGCCATGCGTTCATTGATTTTTGTATTAGTCAGCGTCTTTTGATTGTAAATGGCAGAGTTGGCAGAGACGGTGATTTGGGAAAACTGACCTGTAAAAACGCTAGCCTTGTTGACTATGTTATTGCGTCGCCGTGTGTTTTTCCATGCATTTGTGACTTATTTTTGTGATTTTGATGAATGTTTATCTGATATTCACTGCCCTGCATTTATAAAACTGAAAACTGGTACTGATAGCCACGAAACAATCCATAACGTGAACGTTACTCAGTGTATGATGGGGTTTGCTAAACCTGTTTGGAGACCAGGAGCTGAGCGTGATTATTTAGCTGAAATGGACCCATCCACAGCCCCGCCCCTTGCCCGCTGTTATCGGGAGGTATCACAAGCGGCGGCCGGCAAGAGGGCTTGTGCGCCGGTTTAAAGCAGAAGGGCCTCGGCTCGATTCCGCTTCGGCTCTCCTTTCTCTTCAGAAAGGTTGTGGTTTGTGGACACAGTCTTGTTGTGACTTTGTCCCTCACAATTAATGGAACATTAAAATGGCTCTCATCGCTGCCCATCTTAACGCAGGAGTCATTCTGGTGGTGACAGTGTAGCGATAGGTATACACTCTCCATCAGTCTTCCCCACCTCTATACCCCCTCCCCCTTCTCCCCGTCCCTAATAAACCTTATGGTTTCTGTGGAAGTTAAGCATCATGTTTACCAAAGGGCTTCCACTAGGAAAGCGACCGATTTACTGCGGTCACTTCAGTCCAGATACCATGTCACGTTTCTTTCCTGCCTGACAGTGAGAAGATTTCCTAAACTACAATAGGGGCATGGTCAGATAGTTTTCGTATTTTTTGGGACGATATCAAAGTGTTTGGACCAAGCGAAGAAGTAGACTCGACTGTGGAAATGACAGTCCGATGCTACAGATGATGCGAAAGGATGAAGCTCCATACAGAGTTTCCAGTTTGATTTGGACATTACTCAAGACAGAAAATCACCGAAAATCCGACAACACGCGCTGTCTACGTAAAAATGACTCGAGGGGTAGACTGACACCCTAAAAACCAAAATTAGTGCTAAACAGGCAGAGAAAGAAACTGAACGCAAATGCCTGCGGCAAAAAAAGAAAGAAAGAGAAAGAAAGAAAAAAAAGGGCAAAGAAAGAAGCTTGTGGCAAAATTATAACGAAAGACAAACCAGCACAAATGCGAGAGTTAAATGAAAAATGGCTGCCCTAATCAGGCAAGCAAACAATTGAAACCAAATGGCCAGATGGAAAGGATGGTGAAAATGACGAAGAAAGATCAAGGAGAAAGAGGGATGGAAAAAAATCCACTACTCCCACCGCGGGATCGAAAACCGTACATGGTAACTAACAGTCTCTGACAGCGTGCAATGTGACAAAGGCTAGAAACGTTCTGTAATCCATGCACACAACAACAAACCACACAATGATACTAACAGCCACTGGACACTGAATAGACGCTCACGAAGTACCCATATATTTTTTAATTATTTGTTTAATCAAGTTGTCTCGACAAGCGAGGCACCTCGAGGTTACTGCCATCATCCCCACATCGAAAAAGAACCAAACAACTCAAGAAGCAAAAGGGGACGCAAAGAGAGGAAAAACAAACTGAATAGTCGGAGTGTATACCAAGAACCTCACTGACCCAAACACGAAACCCTAACCCAGGGAAAGCACAAAGTATCTAGTCTCATCAACTAGAAAAATTAACAGGCCTGAATGATAACGCAAACAAAGAACTTATTGGGAGGGGTGAAATTGTGGAATTATAGGTAGGTAATAATGTGATGAGATTATTTTCTTTATTGTACATTGCCGCTTCTCATACGGTACATGTACATTATTTTTCTTGTGTGTAGTTAGTTGCCATAGTATTAGAATGATTTAAAAAAATAAAAATAACGTTATCTTTGATATTTTTCTCAATTAACGTTGAAAATGTCGGAGAATGTTGCAAAGCGCAGTGAGATCGGATCAGAGAATAGCGATATATATATTGGCCTAAGAGTTATCTTTTAGTACTGTTTATTATTATTGTGAAGGCAGGGGTCGTCCCAACTAAAACGGACTGAAACGCCATGAATCTGACAGGGCAATACAGAGAAAGAAAGAAAGAAAGAAAAAGAAAAAGAAAAAAAGGAGAGTGACAGAAGAAGAAAAAGAAGAAAGAACAAATCCCAAATTTTGTCAGTGGTGTCGGAGAGATTCGAACTGGAAATTGTTCTAAGTCGATTATCCTGTAGGCACCCATACAACCGTTTTGCTGTGTTGTGGCGATTGAACCCAAAACGACAAAACCGCACTGAGTCAGTGTGTGCCGAGCCGTTGTTTGTGATACCAGCGTGTGAGACAAAAATCCGCGCTAAAAATAGCAGCATTTCGCGTCTCTGATTGGTTGAGATCAGCGACCTCGTGGGGCCTGTGGATGGGTCAGTTGACGAGGGAGGAGTAGAGGTAATTTATGATCGTATGCAAAAGTTGCTAGAAAGTACGGACAGTATTAACCAGTCTGATATCGACGACATAAAGGATGGTATATATAGCTTGTTAACAAATGCAGCTGTTAGACTGGATATGTACAAGTGCCAAGCCTGTATGAGAGAGGACAAAGGCAAACAAATTCAAAATGAGCCAAGAAGACAGGAGATAAAAAATAATAAATACCCTTGGTTTGACGCAGAATGCAAGAAGAAAAGGGCCGAGTATCGAAAAGCTAAAGGTATGCATAAAAGTCATGCTAATTATTATACCAAAGGAGAGAGAGCACGTGCGCATAAAGAGTATAAAAAAGTTCTAAACAGAAAAAGCCGAATGCACACGAAAGTCTTCCACGAAAGGATAAGGTCATTGCGTTCTTCGGATCCACGTGCATACTGGAGAATCCTGAATAGTAATAACCGTCAGAAGAAGTAAACTGTAGATGCCATTAGCCATGATCTTTTTGTTGAGCACTTTGAGAAGCTGGGCAACATCCCCGAGGAAGAACTTCTTCATACATTTGATAACGAAACTGATATATTTGTACACGATGATTTAGAAAATGATATCTCAGCGGACGAAGTTTTGAAATGCATCAAGAAGCTTAAAAATAATAAATCCTGTGGTTGTGATGGTATACTTAATGAATTCCTAAAGACTTCTTCTAAATTGCTAATCGCAGTTACTACGCTATTTAATGTTGTACTGCAGACAGGTAAAATTCCACACCCTTGGCCCATTGGCTATATTAGTCCTATTTATAAAGGAAAAGGTAAAGTGAATGACCCAGATAACTATAGGGGTATAACTGTGCTGAGTTGTTCTGGAAAACTCTTTACTAGTGTGATAAACGATCGAATTCATTCCTTTTTAGAAACCAGTGACATTCTTGGTACTGAACAATCAGGTTTTAGGAAAGGGCATTCGACGATGGATCACGTTTTTGCTTTACATTGTCTCATTGATGTATATTTGCAGCGGAAAAAAAGGTTATTTTGTGCGTTTATTGACTATAAAAAGGCCTTTGACAGTGTGGCAGCGCGGATTGTTGTGGGGAAAACTGTTAAATTCTGGTGTGAATGGGAAGGTTCTACGTGTGATACGAGATATGTATGCTAAAGCAAAATCATGTGTGAAAACTAGGCATGGTCTATCGCAGTTTTTTGTCTCAAACGTTGGTCTGTCAGGGGGAAATTTGTCGCCAGTTTTGTTTTCGCTGTTTTTGAATGACTTGAAAGGTTTTCTTACGAGTAACAATGTTCAGGGCCTAAAACTACCATTTGCATTGGCCCAGGATGTGTGTCTTCAAGATATATTTTTTATATTTTTATTTGTTTCTATTGTTGTACGCGGATGACACAATTCTACTAGCCGAATGTCCTGAAGATTTGCAGAGAGCGTTAGATATACTCAAAATATATTGTGAATTCTGGGGTCTCGATATTAATGTTAGGAAAACCAGAGTCATGATATTTTCAAGGGGGAAGATCAGAAAAATGCCGAAATTCAATTTTAATGAGGAAACTGTTGACGTTGTTTGGGATTATAAATATTTGGGAGTAAAATTTAACTACAATAACAAGTTTAAAAAGGCGCAACAGTTACAGTTTTCACTTGCAAGCAGGGCTATGTTTTCACTGTTAAGGAAATGTCGGCAGCTAAATTTGCCACTAGATACACAATTAGAACTTTTTGAAAAATGTGTGCACCCAATCCTTTTCTATGGTTGTGAAATATGGGCGTGCGAGAAGATGGACGTAATCTCAAAACTACAGCTTCGATTTTTAAAACTGATCTTAGGTGTCAAAGTTACAACCCCAACATGTATGGTGCTTGGGGAAGTGGGAAGATATCAGATAGAAATTGAAGCAAAATGCAGGATGTTAGGATTTTGGTATGGTTTGTGCAGTACCTCTCACTCTGAATCGCCTATGATTTCTAACCTAATGCTTCAGCTATGTTCTAAGTTGTATTATGCAAGCGATTATAAACTCCCTTGGCTTATGAAAGCGCATTCGTTATTAGATAGTTTAGGATTATCTTATATTTGGTCTAACCAAATCCATACCATCGAAAGTTTTAAACGTATAGTGAAGCAAAGACTAATGGATCAATTTATACAAGAATGGCAAAGCAGAGTAGCAAAAATAGTGTTTGTAGTAATTATCGTTTATTTAAAAAGAAATTTTGCTTTGAGAAATATCTAACCTATCTCCCATCTATCCTAAGACAAAGAGTATTGAAATTTAGACTTAGTAACCACAGACTGCCAATCCAGCAAAGATGATCGTTAGGTATTCCAAGGGATGAAAGAATATGTACTGTTTTGTGACACTGGTGAGGTAGGAGATGAATTTAACTATTTGCTTGACTGTTCCAACGAAAATGTCAAGGGAAACCATACTAAGTATGTTGATAAATATTATACAGATCATCCCAACGTGCCCAAATTTTGTAGTCTCATGAATATGACTAAAATCTAAGAATATCAAGCTTGCTAAATTTATTAGTTGTATTCTTGAGTTTTTTGATTAAGCCAATAACAAACACAACTAAAAAAAGAAATAGTTAATCGTTACGCCTTAGCCATACATATTTATAACAACTTTGATTTTGTGTTTGAGCATTTATTTATTTTTTATATATAAAGTGTGGTAGTTATTTATTAGTAGAACTCATGTACTTGTTCATAAGGAACGTCGTGTGCGAATGTAACTTCGCTTTCTAGCCCCCAGGGGCCAAAAGCTCAATTAAACCTTGAACCAACTCGGCCTTAGTCGTGCCCAAGCTGACACAGCCTTCCACAAGGGGACGTCACTACTGTCCATCTACAGCCCACGTGATGCCATTTATTCCTGTCCGCCCACATTCATGGACCAGTATGTGTATAGGTCCATGGCCAGACGTTTTTTGTTCTTTCGCAATATTTTCTTCAATCGCATTTTAGTTATCTGTCGAGGGTGTTACTACTAATTACTTTCCCATCTCATTAGTGTTATGTGTATTCAGGGGGCCTGGTTTGCATCGTGGTACGGGAGGAGTATCTGCAGCACGTGGCGGAGTACAGAGGCAGGCTGGAGGAGACAATGAAGGACATGGAATTGAATGGAATGTGGCGGATGGTTTCCAGAACCGTCGTTCCCAACTACTACTTCGAGGACAATGGCGTCGTGTACAAATTCGTCGTTCGCTAGGATTGACGCTGCCAGTAAAACGTGCGGCGGATTTGTTTCTGTAAATCTCTGATCCCTCTCTTATCACACAACACACACACACACGCACGCACGCGCACGCACGCACGCACGCACGCTCGCACACACACACACGTACGCACGCGCGCACACACACGCACACGACACGCACCATCAGCACACACAGCACCGCACGCACGCACGCACCACGACCACACACACAACACACACACACACACAACCACTGTACATACACTGTACACTCTGTATACAAACACTCACAAACACACATACTGTACACATACACGCACACATTGTACACCCACACATACACATACACCTACACACACACACAACACTAACCACACACACACACACACACACACACACACACTGTACATACACTGTACACTCTGTATACAAACACTCACAAACACATACTGTACACATACACGCACACATTGTACACCCCACCATACACACATACACTCTACACACACACACACACACACACACACACACACACACACACACACACACACACACACACACTGTATACACAAACTCACAAACACGCATACTGTACCGTACATACATGCATACATGTACCCCCCCCCCCCACACACACACACACACACACACACACACACACACACACACACACACACACACACACACACACACACACACACACACACACAAACGGATTAAATATATTTGCTCTGCGATTAAAAAATAAAGTTTTTACGTCTTCTTGCCTGTCTGTCTATCTCTGTGTCTGTGTCTCTCTGTCTCTGTCTCTTTCCCTGTCTCTATCTCTGTCTGTCTGTCTGTCTGTCTCTGTCTGCTGTCTGTCTGTCTGTCTGTCTCTCTCTCTCTCTCTCTCTCTCTCTCTCTCTCTCTCTCTCTCTCTCTGAGGGTCAGTCTTGGGACCAGTACTCTTCTGCATCCATATTACACAAAACGAACGCGCCCTGAAAAAATCTTGCTTTGTATGTTTATAAAGCATTCAGCAACAGGAATACCTTGCTATCGTGAAGAAGCTACATGTACATTATGAACCAATAATTATTCAAGAACGTTATTATAATAATATCCTTTACACAAGCTTTTGCGTCCACCTTGTCCATTGTAGCATTGCAACATTCCAACATCAGTAAATTGATTACTGTGTGTGTATTTCTTATAAAGTTTGTTGTGCTTACACCCCTTCAAATGCGGCTATGGCCTTATTGAATAAAACTTCCGTGTTCCGTTCCGATCTCTCTCTCTCTCTCTCTCTCTCTCTCTCTCTCTCTTCTCTCTCTCTCTCTCTCTCTCTCTCTCTCTCTCTCTCTCTCATTAAATGCATTTGCACCTTCTGATGATTCTCCTCAAGGGATTGATCCTTTCTTCAAGTGGGAATGAACTGTCAGCTAGAAAACGTACATTGTTCTCCAAATGGGGCATCGCGTTACGCCCACTCATGCATATATACATGACAATCTGAATGCAATCGTTTTCTTTTGTCCCCCCCCCCCCCCCCCCCACCCACACCCGGTACCCCCTCACTCCCACCCCCACTAATGGTGATGGGTTGTAGTGCAGTCTGCTTTAACGTGTTGTAGTTGTGAGTGAAGTAACGCTCAGGCCGTTTTCTTTTACTACGCTGTGTATTTGATTCAGCCCACGTACAGCAATTAATGATTCAGCCTCAGTGTTATTAATAAGGACAGATGTTATATTGCTTAGCTGTCTGCTCACATTCTTCATTTTGATTGTGCTGTGGTGCCATTGTATGACAAACGTACATTGTCTCTTGCTTCTACAAATTTTGTATCTAATAATAATCTATGCTAATAGAAAAATTGGACCAGTATCACATGTAGTACTCGACGTTTTTGTTTGATTTAGATTATGATCTCTCTCTCTCTCTCTCTCTCTCTCTCTCTCTCTCCTCTCTCTCTCTCTCTCTCTCTCAGGTTCAGTCTTGGGACCTGTATTCTTCTGCATCTATATTAATGATTTACCTCTGCATATACCATCACGTTCTGCAGAATGGCATATGCTCGCAGATGACACAACACTTCACACAACAGGAAAAAGCGTTGTGCCAATTCAAAAGACGCTACAGTTTTGTCTTGATCGTATTTCAGTGTGGTGCAACGTTAATCGCATGCTCATTAATCCTGTAAAAACAAAGTCAATGGTAATTACTACACGGCAAAAGTACCAGCTCTCAGACTTGTCAGTGAGACTGTCATTGGATGGTCAAAATATTGAAAATGTAGTTGAATATCGCCTACTCGGTCTCATTGTCGACAACAAATTCCGATGGTAAACCCATATCGAGCACATATGCAAAAGCATGCCAAAAAAACAACAACTGTTTCTTCTTTCTCAACTGCAACATATCAGCATCAATACCAGAAAACTCTTCTACAACGCTCACATAAAACCTCACATAGATTAGGCGTCAGTAGTGTGGGATGGCTGTGGCGAAGTACACTTTAAAAAGAATTAACTCCCTACATCGAGGGGCAGGCAAATTAATCCCTCCTGATCCTTCTCTATCTACAGAGCAAAAGATGAGTGCACTTGGAATTTTAAACCTACCGCAACAGCTCGCTTACAATAAAGGAATATTTATGCATAAAGTTCTTAATAATAATTCCCCAAATTATCTGGCACAACTCTTTATTAGTCAGCAGTCCCACTACACCAACTTCTCTACGTGCCAAGGCCAAGTCTTGACTTATTTAAAACTAGCATACCTTCGCTGGAGCGTCCCTCTGGAACTCTCTGCCTCAAAATATAAATTCATGAATTTCTCTTCCTTGTTTCAAACATAATCAGCACAAATATATGTCTGAGAATAACCTTTCGTCAGATTTGGACGGATTTGTTTGAATCACACGTTTGCCTAAAGATTTGAGTGTTGTATACATGTATGCCCATGAAAACAAATAATTAATTTTGATGTTTCTGCACATTTCCGGGAACTGTGAAACTGCATTAATCAATTGCTTAATCGTACTTATAGTATTTGTTTGTGGTATTGTCGTGTTTATTTGTGTTTGTAGTATAGCAAGGACTGGCTGTTAGATAGGTCCAGAAGGACCTAACGCTGCTATCCTTGAGTATTAAGGTTTTCGAGTTCGAGTTCGAGTTCCCTCTTTCCCTCTCCCTCTCTCCCTCACCCCCTCCCTCCCTCTCCCTCTCTCTCTCTCCCCCTGCCAAACCAAAGTGGCCCCTCCAGTCCTCCTGTTGCACAATAGTCACCTTTTTGGAACGATATTGATTCAAAGTTGTCTGAGTGGCTTGGACCTATTTCTATGCGCATTCGTACACACACACACACACACACACACACACACACACACACACACACACACACACCACGCACGCGCACACGCACACGTACGCACGCACGCACGGGCGCATACACACACACACACACACACACACACACACACACACACACACACACACACACACACACACACAGAGTTCATACTGTGCAAGACAAAAGAAACTTTGTGTTTACCGTTACAACCCTTTCTTCAGTCATCGCGTATATCGAAATAATTCGAAATAATTATTTACATTTCTTAAATCAGATGTAGCTGAGACAGTCACAATCACTCCCCGTAATTGTGGTCATCACGGATCGCAATGGTCTGTGTCCAACACATCGCTTTGATCGTCAGCCCTGTCCGAGACTTCCGTTACTGGGTTCCCTAAACGATCATGCTGAATCACATTCGCCGATGTTCCAATTATTGGGTGCCTCCTCCTTCTCGTCTGAGACGATGTTGCTGTCGTCGATAATCTATATACATGCTGGACTTCTTCTTCGTCTTCTTCCTCTTCTTCTACTCCTCACCTCCTCTTCCTTCTTCTCCTCCTCTTCCTCCTACTCCTCCAACTTCTACTCATCCTCCTCCTCCTTCTTCTCCTCTTCCTCCTCCTCCTACTTCTACTCATCCTCCTTCTTCTCCTCCTCTTCCTCCTACTCCTCCAACTTCTACTCATCCTCATCCTCCTTCTTCTCCTCCTCTTCCTCCTCCTCCTCCTTCTACTCCTCCTCCTACTCCTCCTCCCCCTCCTCTTCCTACTCCTTCTACTCCTCCTCCTCCCCCTCTTCCTACTCCTTCTACACCTACTCCTACCTCTACTCCTACTTCTCCTCCTACTCCTACTCCTCCTTCTACTCCTCCTCCTCCTTCTACTCCTCCTCCTTCGATTCCTCCTCCTTCTCCTCTTTCTTCTCCTCTTCCGTCTCCTCCTCTTCCTTCTACTCCTCCTCTTCCTTCTTTTTCGTTCCGTCTGCCATGCTCCATGGTCAGCTTGGCTGCCAGTGAAGAGCCGACAGTCGGCAGAAGGGACTCCGCCACAACCCACAGCTTCTCTCTCCACCTAAAGCCCACCGCCTCCGGAATCCGGTGCTGAGTGGACATAGTCTGTGCAGGGGATCTGCATCCAGTGGTGGATGAGGGGTCGGGGGACGCAGGAGTGGGGGTGGGGGGGTGTAGGGTCAGGATTCTGTAGAGCTGGGCAGGAGCATGCGCAAGGTCTGTGGAGATCTTTATCAGGCAGAGGTGGGCAGGAACATGGGCAAGGTCTGTGGAGATCTTTATCACGCAGAGGTGGGCAGGAACATGGCAAGGTCTGTGGACATCTTTATCAAACAGAGGTGGGCAGGTGTATGGGCAAGGTCTGTGGAGATCTTTATCATTCAGAGGTGGGCGGAGCATGGGCAAGATCTGTGCAGACTTTCATCCTGTAGAGGTGGGCAGGAACATGGGCAAGGTCTGTGGAGATCTTTATCGTGCAGTGGTGGGCAGGAACATGGGCAAGGTCTGTGGAGATCTTTATCGTGCAGAGGTGGGCAGGAACATGGGCAAGGTCTGTGGAGATCTTTATCGTGCAGAGGTTGGCCAGCAGCCAGCAGTGACCAGGCCACAGCCTGAAGATGACAACCTGTTGAGGTCAGGTGTGTGATGGCGTTACCTGCAGTGTTGGGGCCCAGGCGATTCATTCAGAGAGAGTTGCGGCGGCTCCTTATCACGGACCTGTCGTCAATGTATATGCGGGACTCATA
>JABMCL010003485.1:710000-715000 GCA_018857735.1 Alviniconcha marisindica | reverse complement strand
TTTGGCGAGTCCTGCCATAAAGCGAGTTTGTCGCGACAAATCTCCTTCACTATGTAGCAGAATTGCAAACGATGAAACTGACTGTGGGACAGACTCACACAGGCGAAGGAGGCGGCGCACAAGAAGACGGTGTGGACGATGTTGTCGCGACGTTGGCGGTCCATTTGGGTAGAATCCGTCTCCTCGTCTGGATTGGCCTCATCGTGTAGCTCCCTGCGCACGCGCAGCACATCCGCCCACGTTTTGTATTTCATGCTGGAAAAAAAGAGAAAAAGAACATTTTCTGTAACTAAGCCCCCAATAAGCGCTTTATAATTATTATTAAAGAAATCATGTGCACTCCCGCAACACGAAAGAAGAGAAGTCAGAAAGGACAAAACCAGTCCATCTCTCTCTCTCTCTCTCTCTCTCTCTCTCTCCTCTCTCTCTCTCTCTCTCTCTCTCTCTCTGTGCCCCTCCCCCCTCTCCTCTCTATCTCTGTTAGTCTCTGTCTCTTTGTGTCTCTTTGTGTCTCTCTTTGCCTCTCTGTCTCGGTCTCTATCTCTGGGCCTCTGTGTCTCTCTATCTCTGTCTTTATCTGTGTCTGTCTCTCTCTCTATGTCTCTGTTTCTGTCTGTCTGTCTGTCTGTCTGTCTGTCTGTCTGTCTGTCTGTCTGTCTCTCTCTCTCTCTCTCTCTCTCTCTCTCTCTCTCTCTCTCTCTCTCTCTCTCTCTCTCTCTATGTGGAGTCTTGTTCATTGACTTTGCTAAAGCCTTTGACGTAATCAATCATGACCTACTTCTAAGAAAACTAACCCTCTACGGCCTATCAGCGAGCACCCTTAGTTTGATTAGCTCCTTCCTCAACAGCCGCCTCCAAAAGTTTCCTTGAAAGATAATCAATCGGATTTTAAGGCAGTTTTATTTGGAGTTCCCCAAGGATCTGTCCTAGGACCTCTCCTGTTTTCCATCTATATAAACGACCTACCTTTACATATCCCTTCTGCACAATGTGACATGTTAGCAGATGACACGACAATTCACACCTCTGTAGAGGATGTACCTGCAATAACATCTGTTCTCGAGTCATGTCTCTCTGATGTTGTTGAATGGACACATCTTAATCATATGACTCTTAACCCGTCAAAAACGAAGTACATGATATTAACGACGCGTCAGAAGCGACAACTACTTCACTCACCATCTGCGCACCTTTCCGTTGGTAATCAACAAAATAACTGAGGCCAGTGATCACAAAGTCTTAGGTGTAATAATAGACAATAATCTGACCTGGGGCCACCACATTCGTGACCTGTGCAAAACTACGGCCAAACAGGTCTACCAATCAGCAAACATTAAGCATTTTCTTAACTTTCACGCCAGAAAAACGTTTTTCCAAGCACATATTCAGTCAGGTATAGATTATGCTTCAACTCTTTGGGACTCAGCAAGTGACTTTGCAAAAAAACAACTTGAAGTCACTACACAGGCGAGCAATCATTTTGATTGCTCGCCTGTGTAGTGACTTCAAGGTGTTTTTTTTGCAAAGAGTCACTTGTCACTACTGTTCTTCTAAAACGAGCTAGCCTTACCGACAAAGACTACAAAACGGCTCAAATTCTCCCGCTATCTTCTAGATTAATGAGTAACAAAGCGCGTTTTGTGCACAAAATTGTATCAGGTAGGGCACCTATTTATCTATCAACAAGTTTATTGATTAATCAAAGTTCGAGGAATTCATCAAGAAAGTTAAATGTGCCAATACAAGGATAGATTTATTCAAGTCCAGTCTGGTTTATTCTGGACTTGCTCTCTGAAACTCATAACCCAGCGAATTGAGGCTTCCAGTCAGTCCTTCAGTGTTTAAAAAGCGTCTTACGCGTCATATGTTATCTCTCTTAAGTGTTACGTGAAACCATGATCATAGATATATCTCTCCATGTGCTGCTTCCAACCATACCTTCTGTGTGTCTGTGCTCTATGTGCATGTAGTTTTCGATGACAAACATGTTCTTATGTGCGTGCGCGCGTGGGTGTGTTTACCCCAGATCTAGCTAATTTATATATATATGTACTCTTTTTTTTTAATGCTCATTATCGACTTGTTTCTCGGTTTACTGGTGTCCATTTCAACATGGTTTGCATGAATGTAGATGTACTCAACATATTGTAGCTCATTGCATCCTTAGTTAATAGTTGTTTCCCGCAAGGGGGAGGGCTGGATGTAAAAAGACCTCGAGTCTTCTGCACTACCCTCGTAAAATACAGTTTTTTCATTCGTTCATTCATTCTCTCTCTCTCTCTCTCTCTCTCTCTCTTCTCTCTCTCTCTCTCTCTCTCTCTCTCTTCTTCTCTCTCTATATATATAAAATATATATATATATATGTATATGTGTGTGGGTGTGTGTGTGTGGTGTGTGTGTGTGTGTGTGTAAGTGTTTGTAACTGTTTCAAAGACAGGTTGCCCGACAGGCATTCGTGCATAAACCTTTATCGTGCTACTAAACGTTCGGTTTTTCTCGTTTACTGGTGTCCATTTCAACATGGTTTGTATGAATGTACATGTACTCAACATACTGTAGCTCATTGCATCCTTAGTTAATAGTAGTTTCCCTCAAGGGGGAGGGCTGGATGTAAAAAGACCTCGAGTCTTCTGCACTACCCTCGTAAAATACAGTTTTTTCATTCGTTCATTCATTCTCTCTCTCTCTCTCTCTCTCTCTCTCTCTCTCTCTCTCTCTCTCTCTCTCTCTTCTCTATTATATATCTCTATATATATATATATGTATTTGTGTGTGTGTGTGTGTGTGTGTGTGTGTGTGTGTAAGTGTTTGTAACTGTTTCAAAGACAGGTTGCCCGACAGGCATTCGTGCATAAACCTTTATCCGTGCTTACTAAACGTGTCGGTTTCTCGGTTTACTGGTGTCCATTTCAACATGGTTTGTATGAATGTACATGTACTCAACATACTGTAGCTCATTGATCCTTAGTTAATAGTAGTTTCCCTCAAGGGGGAGGGCTGGATGTAAAAGACCTCGAGTCTTCTCCACTACCCTCGTAAAATAAAGTTTATTCATTCAATTCATTCCCTCTCTCTCTTCTCTCTCTCTCTCTCTCTCTCTGACTCGATAATATATTATATATATTATATATATATATATATATATAATATATATATTGTGTGTGTGTGTGTGTGTGTGTGTGTGTGTGTGTGTGTGTGTGTGTGTGTGTGTGATCAGCGAACAACATAACAAGATAGATAATAACAGGCCTGAAGGAACACGGCTCCGAAATTCGGAAGAGGTGCTGTTAGTTGGGTTGGAGAGGCTGAGGGATGCAGTACATCTCCACAACCTCTCCCCAACTGAAGCACGAGTCCCTCTGTCGTCCTTTCAAGGGAGATCGTCCAGCGCTTCCTATTTCCAAGCCTCTCCTTGACAGGACGAGAGAGGGCCATCGTCAGTCAGACGAACTTTGGAAGTGTTTCATCGGCAACGTTGGGGAAACTTCCGAGAGACGGGGACTTTTCCGAGTGCATAGATACCATCCTGAACTGAACAAAACTGAAGCGCAGGTCCAAATGGTGTCATCTGTCCTGACCTGGCTCGAACCGGCAAAGCTGTGTGGTGCAGTCAGGCACGCAACAGTCAGAGAGTTGGGGTATCGGTAACAAGGCAAACGTGTTTGCTTTCACATACATCTTAACAGCGGGAGCGGGGATAGCTCAGTGGTTAGAGCGCAGGACTCGTGGTCGAATGGTGTGTGTGTGTGTGTGTGTGTGTGTGTTTAAGAGTTTGTAGCTGTTTCAAGGACAGGTAGCCCGACAGGGATTCATGCCTAACCCTTTATCCTTATTAATCTCTCTCTCTCTCTCTCTCTCTCTCTCTCTCTCTCTCTCTCTCTCTCTCTCTCTCTCTCTCTGTGTGTGTGACGCCAGTCCCGTCTATGTCCTGGGCCGGGTCCGTATTTCATGCGATCTTCTTCCATCGCTTACACTGATGTGTCATCTTCCCCCTAAACGACGAGCCAGCTGTACTCTCTCATTGACAGTCTCAGCGTAATTCTGTGACACTGACAAGGTACAGTCTTTTTTTGCGTTGACTTACTTTTTATTTTATTTTATTTTTTACAGCGCTTTATAAGATTACAGAAAAGCTAGGCTGCCCCTATTCCGGCAAAGTGAAACACTGAGAGTACCATGTCACAGTGGTCGGTGTTCAGCCGAGTTGTCATTGGTGGCTCTATTCTCACAAAAGCTCTATCTCTCAAAATGCGCTGCATAACGTTGATAGGATATAATCATGCTATTGCGTTTCCTCAGCTGCATGGGCCCATGGGCCGCTAATAGCCTACATTGGCGAGACAAGTCGGTACAGTTAGACAATCCCTCACCTGAAAACAGGGCAGTCGTCGTGTGTAGGTACAGCTGGACCGACCCGCCGATGGCAGCTCCACCAAAGATATTCCCCTTCGGAGTTTCGGGGCGGCGGTAGAGCGAGTTTCAGCAGCGGCAACAGATGGGTGTGTGGTGCCGGAGTTTGGTACCGGAAATGCCAAACAGTCAAGCCAGTAGAGCGCTTGATTGCTGTGAGTGTTTGGGCAGCTCACGTGCCCCACGTGTCAGGTCAGGGAGCGCTGTAGGGTCGGTACGCTGACTAGGCTACCAGGCGTGTAGGTTGCAGGACTCCATTAGTGCTGTGTTTTTCCCCCGCCGTCTCAGGTGGTTTGGTGCACAATCCCTTCCTCTATCGGGATGGTTCGACACGACTGACACAGGCGCTTGAAAATACTCTCTCTCTCTCTCTCTCTCTCTCTCTCTCTCTCTCTCTCTCTCTCTCTCTCTCTCTCTCTCTCTCTCTCTCTGTGCTCTGTGTGTGTGTGTGTGTGTGTGTGTGTGTGTGTGTGTGTGTGTGTGTGTGTTTAACTGTGTTTTAGACTTTTTTGCTCCAGTTGTTTTTCACTGCTATTTTTTTCATTTCCGTTGCAATCGCTGTCTGGTTTTATATGTGTTGTTGTTGTTA